>UCOK01000114.1:0-13966 GCA_900474325.1 Synergus umbraculus | reverse complement strand
CCATTTAAAATAGGGTTCTGACAAGGCCCTGGTCAGTTTTTCTATTCTGAATAAAATGAAATAAATTATAATAAGATGCTAATCGGGCAGCATAATAGGACTATGTGTAATTACTAACATAATATCATCTGATTATTCCGAATTGAAAATATTTAGATTTAAATATTATATTTAAATATTAAATTATCCATTTAAATATTTAAATAGTTTTCTGTTTCATTGCGAACGCAAATATATAAATATGATTTATTTATTTCCTTGTATTGTTTCTTATGTTCTTTGCTATGTTTTGACATAATAAAATTACATTTTCATAAAAGCAGGTAATTTTTATTTATAATTTATTATAGTTTTTTTTTTAAAAGGTATTCACTAGAAAAACTGACAAGGCCCTGACTAGTTTCCCCTATATAGGGTATTCGCGAGTCCAACCGTTACACCCTTGTCGGGTTCTAACCAGTTTTACTGACCAGAACCACACCAGAAGTAGGGGAAACTGACCAGAACCCTACTAGGCCTACATCAAGATTTCTGCACGGGATATTCACACAATTCACGCAATTTCTAAACGAATCAGGTCTTCGTGGACAGATTTTTTTTACATTCTCATCAGAGAAGGTATTATTATATACACTTTTGCATCGTGCATATTACAAATGGAATTATTTTCTCAATTTAGACAAGATAATGGATAGAGAATCCTCTAGAGTTAGTTATTCACCATAGCTGATAAATCTTACACAAATATAATTCTCCATTCGGTTGGGTGGATTTAGTTGGGCAGCAGGTGTTGCCCGACGCCACTGACTGTGGGTTAAGGGGTTAAGGATGGGAATATAGGGAGTCTTGAAAAGCGGCGAAAATTCCGAGGTCAGTGGCACGTAGCTTAGGAAATAATTAACAAAATGCATCGTTGCCCAGCTAAACCATAAATTGCACTGTTTTCCGAACAGTCGTCGGTCTGCCGTTGGCACGGAGCTCCCGCGCGGGGCTTGAATTCATAATATCGGATCCCGTGGAGTGGGTCGCGATGAAATGGTAACTGGGGTGAGAGGGCCTTCGGTTGGGATGTCGGAATCACCCCTGTTGGCCATCCGAAAAAACACACACATACATACCTGTGACAATACACATGTATATTTACACATATAAACATTCATATAAAAAGACATATCTTTATACATAACACAAATAAAGACTCATGGTGAGTCACACAGAAGCGAGAACACACATTTACTTTCGCCTTTCGAAGTATCCACACCCATGCACTAAATAATTTACATGCATACCAGTGCATTCGATTTTCTCCCTGATGCTGATGTTGTAGAAAAGCATGCTTTTCAGTATGAATGATAAATGAAAATGGTCAAAGAGAAATTGAAGTGTAATGTGTGCAGCATGTAGTTTCCCTGTTGGAAGTAAAAAGATAGAAAATGATTGAAATTTTTGGATAGAAATGGATAGAGATTTGAAAAACTAGAAGATAGGCATAGAGTTGAATAGAATAGAATAGAATAGAATAGAATAGAAATTAATAGAATGGAATAGAATAAAATAGAATAGAATAGAAAGAAATATCCATTTTCTCTATCTTTTTCTATCCTTCAGTCTATCTATTCCCAAAAAAATTTAAATATCTTATTATCTCCCATTTTCAATATTTTTCTATCCTTAGTTTTAAAGTTATTAATTTTTAAATTTTTAAAATGAATTATTATATTTTAAATATAATATTTTGTACATAAATATTATTCTAATTTTACCCCTAACACTGAAAAATTCACATCTATGGGGGCGCGAACCTTCCTGCATAAATTTTGCTGTTCAATGTTTAGTACACTGAGATAACGAAGGATTTAGGAGTTGTGTTGTAAAAACCAGTACCACTCATCCAAAAAATGATCTATCCCAATCTATCCCTTGTTTAGTCATCCCTATCTTTCTCAATCTCTTTGTTAAATCAATAACTTGTATTTTAAATCTGATTTATTTCTCGTGTATCCATCTCTATCCATTTTAATCTCTTTGTCAGAATAATCACTAATCTATCTTGAATTAAATGAAAGACTTGATAGTATACTTCAAGAGCGATAGAAATAGAAAAAAGGATTTAAATTATCATACACGAATAGTTTTGGATATAAAGATATGTATTGAAAAGAATAGACGTCCTAGTAGATTGTAAAAAGGATAGAAAAGGATTGAGATGATTAAATTAAGGATAGACGCGGATAGAAGTGTATTTATTGAAAATATTTGGAAAACCTGTTTGGAAGTAAAAAGATATAAAAGAATAGAGATTTTCTATCCCTCCAAAGTGTATACTTTCCATCCATGGATTGCAAAAAGGATAGAAAAAGATTGGCATGGATAGGCGTGGCTAGACGTGGATAGCCGTGGATACACGAAGGATACAGAAAGATAGAAAGATAGAGATTCAAAAGAAAAGAGATTATTGTAGAGATAAAAATAGATTGGCATGGATAAGCAAGGATACATTTGGATACATTTTTCTTTTCTATTTCATTCCTGAATATTGGAAAAGATTCAAATAGATAGATTTTCTATCTTTTTACTTCCAAATACACTTGAAGAGAGATTGGAAAGGATTGAAAAAACTATACAAGGGTAGAAATGGATAGGTTTGGTAATATACTTAAAGAGAGATAGAAAAATATTGAAATGGTTATAGAAGGATAGATACATACATGGATAATAAAGGGATTAAAAAAGATAGGCGCTGCAATAAATTTCGAAAGGGATAGAAAAAGACTAGTGTGGATAGACGAAGAATAAAGGAAGATTAGCGTGGATGGACGGAGGATAGGAAATTATTGGTGAAGATAGTCGAAGGATACTGAAAGATAGAAATATTGAAATTCAAAAGGAAAACAATTATTGTAGATTAAAAAAGAGATTGAAAAGACAATACAATGATAGAAATGGATAGAATACTAAAGATTGAAATGGATAGACTTGATAGTATTTTTGAAGAGTGATAGAGAAGGATTGCAATTATTATGCGTGGATAGATGTGGATATATAGGTATGAAATAAAAAGAATAGGCTTCCCAGTAGATTTTAAAAAGAATAGAAAAGGATGGAGATGATTATATTAAGAATAGAAATCGATAAAAATATAGTGATTGGAAGGGATAGACTTGGTAATACACTTAAAGAGTTGTAGAAAAGGATTGAAAAGACGATAAAAGGATAGAGATGGATAATAATGGTAAAGATTGAAAAGGATAGATATGGTAGTATAATTAAAGAGAGATAGAAAAAGATTGAAAAGGGTAACGTATAAAAGAGATAAGTAAAGATTCAAATGATTAGACCAGGGATAGACATGGATAGAAAAGTAGTAATTGAAAGAGATAGGTGATGCAATAAATTCTGAAAGGGATAGAAAAAGATTGGTGTGGATAGACGGAGAATAAAGGAAGATGAGCGTGGATAGAGGATGCAGAGGAAATTATTGGCGAAGATAGACGAAGGATACTAAAAGATAGAAATATTGAGATTCAAAATGAAAAAGATTATTGTAGATTAAAAAAGAGATAGAAAAAGGATAGAAATGGATAGAATGCTAATGATTGAGATAGATAGATTTGATAGTATATTTCAAAAGCGATAGAGAAATAAAATTGTTATTATTGATGAAAATTATTATACACGAATAGTAATTGTAAAAAGAATAGAAGAGGATTCAGATGATTATATGAAGGATAGACATTGATAGAAATGTATTGATTCTAAAAGCTTGGTAATAATTAAAGAGAGATAAAAAAAAGATTGAAATAATTATACAAGGAGAGATATGTATAAATTAGTAAAGATTGAAAAGGATAAGCGTGTAAAAGAGGTAAGTATGGATTCAAATGATTAGACCAGGGATAGAAATTTGATAGGAAAGTAGGGATTGAAAAAGATAGGCGCTGCAATAGATTGCGAAAGGGATAGAAAAAGATTCATGCGGATAGATGGAGAATACAGAAAGATTAGATTGGCATGGATAGGGATGGATAAATTTGTATTCATTTTCCCTTTCTATTTCAATCCTGAAGATTGAAAAAGATTCAAATAAATGGACTTTCCATCTTTTTGCTTCCAACATTATTTTCAGGGGTGTGATGCAACTTCAGGTCGTTATAGAATTATGATGTTTAAAAAAGAATGTGGAAATAACACTCTGAGGATAAAAGTTCTTGAAATATTGCAATTTTAGCTGCAATATTAACGGTGATAAAAAAAGATGATTTGTGAAGTGTTTTTTACGGATTAGTTTTAAAGTTAAGATGTCAGAGAAGGGCCCGTAAAGAGAGGTGGGTTCAGTTGTACTTTTGTGTGCACGACGATTTGGAATGTCAGTGCAGCACATAGTTGCACGTAGAAACATAAATATGAAAAGAGAGTAGGTGGAGCAGAGAAATGCTTACTACATCCACACACTGCTGTTTCGTATAAATGGAAAGAATCAGACGTATATAAAAAGTCACACATACACATGGAATAGACACACAGCCAGATAAAGATAGACACAGACATGAATTCACACAAAGAGGGGAATTATCACGATACTCTCGTGTCGGTGGGCAAAAGCCCGAGCTTGCGGCCACCGACGAAACTACGTAAATTATGAACGCTGTTTGACTTCATGCCAGCTACACCCCATAACCGGTAACCACCCCCTCTGCGTGTGACCAGAGAGAATAAATTTTCATAGCGCGTTGCATCCGCTCGTGGAGCGTTGCCTGATACGATGGGCTTTTTCGACGGCTGTACGTTATACGTTATAGCACCTCCGCCCTCTATTCCCCCATCCACAACTTCTCTACCCCATACTAGTGCCTTCCCTTCTCCTCCTCCTCCTCCGCCCCCGATCAACCCCACTGGCGCCCGTACTTTTGCACCACATCGAAAATAATAAAAGACGGCAAACCGCGAGATTTACGAGTGATCCACGATTCTGCGGATCTGGTAATGCGCTTCGCTGCCGACCGAGAATAAATGTCGTCTTCCGGAAAGTAGGAGAGAAAATATGGACCGAGGGGAAGGGATTAAGGTCGATGGTGATGAATTGGGCCTCTGGGGTAATTAGAATTTGTAGATTCGGATTGGAAACTTTGTTTCGGAGGATTTACGATTGGGGCTGTTGTATATGTGTTTTATCGGAGTGTTGACTGTGTGGGAATTGCATTTAAGAATCCGGGAATAATTGTCCGGGAATTGAAAAGCATCTGGGAATTGTGTTTGATTTTATTTTTGATGCGGAATGTGGATTTCTGGATTGAGAAAACTTTTCCGAATAATCAATCTAAATATTTTTATAGAGAAGGATTGAGATGATTAGATTAAGGATAAACGCGGATAGAAATGTAGTAATTGAAAAAACTTCGTAATACACTTCAAAAGAGATAGGAAAAGATTTTAAAAAATTAGAAAAAGGATAGAAATGGATAGAACGCTAAATATTGAAATGGATAGACTTGATAGTATACTATCAGTATACGGATAGATGTGGATACAAAGGTATTGATTGAAAAGGATAGGCTTCCCAGTAGATTGCAAAAAGTATAAAAAAGGATTGAGATGATTATATTAAAGATAGACACAGGTAGAAATGTAGTGATTGAAAAGAATTGGTAATACAATTCAAAAGAGATAGGAAAAGATTGAAAATATTAGAAAAATGACACTTTGTTTCGGAGGATTTGTGGGAATTTAAGGAAATTCGGGAATAATTGTCCGGGAATTGAAAAACTTCTGGGAATTGTCTTTGATTTTATTTTTGATATGAAAAGTGGATTTCTGGATTGAGAAAACTCTTCCGAATAATAAATGTAAATATTTTTATTTGACACTTGCAACTTTGGCAAACCTTTTGAGATCTTTCAAATTATTTTGAAATTTTTTAAAAAGAATCTTTAAAATTCCGTCAAATCCCTAGTGATTTCTTAAAATCACTTGAAGTCATCGAAATCCGGTAAAATTTCTTGAAAATCTTTAAACTATTGGGAATTTTTTTGAAATCCCTTCTACTTTCTTAAAATCATATAAAATCTTTTGAAGTTTCTCGAAATTCGGTAAAGTCAATTGAAATCTCTTAAAATCCTTTAAGTTTTCTAAAATCCCTTAAAATCTCCTAAAAATTCCCAAAATCTTTGAATTATTTTTTAAATTACTAAAAACGCTCTTCATTTTATTATATCCCATAAAGTCCCTTAAAATTTGTTTAATTTATCGAAAATCTTGAAACTGTTTTGAATTCTTTAAAAATAATCGAAATTTCTTAAAGTCACTTGAAATCACTTACAATTTTGCGTTGAAAATCATTAAATTCTTCTAGATTCTTTTAAAATCCCTTCAGCATCTTTAAAATCATTTAAAATCTTTCGAAAGTTTTTGAAATTTCTTGAAAGTGATTAAAACTTCTTAAAATCCTTTAGACTTTTAAAAATGCCTTAAAATTTCTTTAAAATTCTGTAAATTAAATTTCTTTTGTAAATCTCTTTAATTCAGATTTAATTTAATCTGCTATAAATTTTCTAAGTTTTCTTTAAAATCTCTCAAAATATTTTGAAATTCCTTGAAATCGCTTAAAATCACTTGAAGTTTCAGGGAAATGATTCATGATAGATTTTCAATTTGATTTGATGATTCAATTTTTTGTAATTTTCAGAGTAAGAGTGGATTTGAGAACCGCGATTTTGCTTAGAGCTTCGCTCAATGTGGAATTATCGTTTTTCAATAGATGAAAACGAGAAAAAAATTTCAATCAGTGGATACCAGAGTTTATTGCGATGAGAATGTGGGAATTTTACAACGAAAAACCGCAAATTATGCCAAATATTTGTGATAAAAAGTAATTACACGCGATGTTGTAATTGATGTAAACATTTTTGAAAAAGTCGAAATGGTTTGAAGAGATTTTATAGAATTTTTGAAAAATTCAAAGGATTTCAAAATATTTTAAGAGTACTGTGAAATTCTAAGCAGTTTCCAAAAATTTCAAAGGGTTTAATAGAATTTTATGGAATATTACGGGATTTTAAAAAAGTTTAAAAAAAATTTCATGAAACGTAAAAAATTTTCACAAATTTTAAGAGAGATTTTAAGATTTTTCAAGAGATTCTAAGGTATCCTAAGGTTGTTGTGTAATTTAGTAAAATTTCAATAATTTTATGTATTATGTACTTTTTAAAGTAGATTAATTACGATATTATTTTGATATTGTATATTTAAGATTATAGTTGAATCTCACAGATATATAATTCAATATTCTCTTTTCTGTTTCAGGTGAGTGTCTATTACAGCTAAATATATATAAATAAATAATTAAGGATCTGCATTAATAGGGTAAGAAAAAATAATATTACTAATTCACTAATCTTTATTCACCTTTTGTTAATCTACTCGATCAATCAACAATCAACATTAAAAATATATTTCAAATATTGTCTCAAAAAATGAAAAATCTTGCGAAATTAGGAAATTTATGGGATTTCTAAGTATTTCATAAAATTTAATGGTATTTTAAAATATTGAACAATACTTTGAGATTTTTAGTAATTTTAGGAGATTGAACGTGATTTCGTGGTCTTTTAAGGAATTTTAGTTTTACGAAAGTTAGATCAAAAATATATTATAAATATCGTCTCAAAAATGTGAAAAACGTGAAAAATGAAAAATTTTGAAGCTAAAAATTGAAAAGACAGCCAAAGTTATTGATGGGTAGGGAAAGCATGTAATTTTGTAAAGGGACTGTACTTGGTTGCAATTTCATCGATCACCTTTGAATCCCGCGATATAAGCTTCCGCCGAAATTCAGCAATTCCCAGTTCAGCGATAACAGCAGCCAGCAACAACAGCGCCTGGTAGCAATCGGCTTATGGCTACTGAACTCTAAAACAAAGAGGAACGAGGTTGAACCTACAAGCTTATAGCTTTTGTTGCTTTAATTGTGATTTAATACTATTTACCATCTTGGGATTCGAAAGTTACTTCCCTTAAAGCTATTTATCTCCTGATTCCGGAGAAAGTCATTATCGGCTTTTCGTTCTTCTATTTTCCTAACTCCCAATACAATTAAAACAATTGTTAACTCTGCCTCACAATTCGAAAGGCAGTCAATATTCTGAGAATATATATTATATAACTAGCAAACCAATTTTCAAGTAATCTTAACGAAAACCAAAAGATTTTTTAGAGCTTAAAGAGATTTTAAGAGGGTTTCTAAGAATTTTATCGAATTTAGAGAGATTTTTATGACTTTTAATATATTTTAGGGAATTTTATGAGATTTCTAATAATTTTAAGTGATTTCAAGAGATTTTTCTGAACTGTAAAAGATTTTTTGAAAATTTTAAAGGATTTCATGGAATTTGATAAAATTTATAATAGTTTCAGTGGATTTTAAAGATAAAGTAAAATATTAAAGGATTTCATAGGCTATATATTTTTTAAGAGCTTTTTTGTCGATTATTAAAAGATATTGTGGAATTTTTATAGATTTGATGAATTTTTAGGAAACTTCTAATAATTAAAAAAAAATTTAAGATTTTTTTTTAATTTTTAAAAGATTTTGTAGAATTGTTAATGATTTCATGGAATTTGATGAAATTTCTAATGATTTTAAGGATTCTAAAGTTTGTCGGGAAATTTTATTCAGGGATTTCAAGATATTTTTCTGATTTTTATAAAATTGTGTAAACTTTTTAAAGATGTCATGGAATTTAATAAGATTTATAATGATTTTAAAGGATTTTACAATAATTAAGGTATTTGGATAGTTTTCTAGGAATTTTTAGAGATTTTTATGAACTTTTCACCTGTATTTCAAAAGTTTTAAGAATTTTAAGATATATTGAAAGGTTTCTAGGAATTTTAAAAGTTTCTAAGGTATTTTAACGGATTTCAAAAGATTTTTATGACTTTTAAAATATTGTAGGAAATTTTAAGGATTTTAAAGTTTGTCGGGGAATTTTATTGAGGTATTTCAAGAGATTTTTCTAATTTTTAAAAAATTTCGGGAATTTGATGAGATTTCTCATAATTTTAAAGGGATTTTAAGTTTCCAAGAATTTATATTATTATATAATATAATAATGTTAATATAGTAATATAATATATATTATTTATATTATATTATAATAATAATAATATAATATACCTAATTATATAATAATTATATTACAGAATACTATAAAAGTTACTGTCAGAGCTATTACGGAAATGTTTTCATCAATCAAGTTTCATTGATAATAATAATAGTTTTCCCTAATAATATTTATACCCAATGAGGGAGCTTGTATGCAAACGCCAGGTGAAACCACTTATGAGCTGACTATTGGGCAAGTTAGATGATTAACTCATATATATGCATTCTGTATTTTACTCTTTATACATACATAGCCATGTTGTATAATTCATACTGCATGACAAAGTAAATGTCAGCTCATTGAAGATAATCAAATGTTTTATTTACAAGACATATAGGGTATTATAGGTACATATTGACCCAACAGGTGTTCAACTCGTCCCACTTTTTTTTATTACATTACTGCATCCACTATCTCAATTAATTAGAAGTTACGCATTAATTTGCTTCAAATCGTTTACTAATTTACTTTAGTGGACAATTTCACCATGAATAAGTAAAACAAATTACGAATTTGTGGTGAAAAAGTACTATACTTTGCTAAGATAATAATCATTATGTTAATCATTCTTATGTTAGGAAATATTTTTACCAGAAATTAATAAAAAAAATTACTTAGTTATGTTCTAATTTCTTTAGTAAGACTTTTTGATAAACGATTATTTAATAAAATTGTTAATAAATGACTGGGTACTATATTTAATTAGTAATTAATTAATTAATTAATTCCCTGAACTTCAGGGAATTGCACGAGATTAAAAAATAATTTTTTGCAATTATATAGGATTGGAAAATAATTTAGAAACTTATTATGCGAGGATTTTTAAAAATTTCATAGAATTTAAAAAAATTAAAAGATTTTTCAAAACTTGAAGAGTTATTGTGAAATTTTAAGAAGTTCCAAAAATATTATCAATGGAATGTAATAGATTTTATTGCGTTCTTTTCCAATTATTGCGTTTTTTCTGATTTCAAACGATTTAAATAGTTTTGAAAAAATTTCACGGAATTTTAAGATATTTTGAAGGATATCGTTGAATTTGGAAATTTTACAAGTATTAAAGGTATTTCAAAAAATTTTTTATGTATTTTCAAGACTTTCATAAGATTTTTATAAATGTCAAAAAATTTTAAGAGATTTTAAAAAATTTAAATGAATTTTAAGTAATTTGAAGTGATATTGTGGAATTTTAAAGAGTTTGCAAAAATTCGAAAATTAGAAAATTATTATTTTCAGTTTCAAGTCGGTTCAAAAGATTTTAAAGAATTTTAAAGGGATTTCAGAGACTTTCATCCAATTTCGAGAAATTTAAAAAATATATGCAAAAACACTAACATAAGAAATATTTAAGAAGTTTTCTGGAATTTTAAGAGATATAAAATTGTCAAGAATTTAGAAGGTTTTTCTGCTTATTTGTCCTCTCTTGATTTAGTTTGTCCAATATTGATTGAATAAATTGGAATAAAAATATCAACAAAAATTTTTCAAATTTTCCACACCCTAAAATTTGTAGTTATTTAATAGCATAAATTATTCGTCGTTGCCCGAGATTTTAAGAGATTCCATAGAATTTCAAGAGATTTCAAGAGATTTATAGTGATTTTAAGGAATTTCAAAAATTAAAAATACTGAAGGATTCTAAAAAGAATGAAAAATAGTTATCAAAAGGTTTATTTTCAGATATTTTATAAATAAAAATTATATAAGGATATTAACAGATTTATACTGATTTTAAGGAATTTTAAAGGATAGGAAACACTAATGTATTTGAAAAAGAGTTGAAAATTGTTATCAAAAGGTTTTTTCAGAAATTCCACAAGATTTTATCTGGTTTTAAAGAATTTGAAGGAATATAAAGAGATTTCAAGAAAGTTTAAGAGAATTCGAAAATTTTCATAAAATTTTTATAACTTTTTTAAAAACATTTTAAATTACTACAAAATTTGGGTGAATTCCTTGAAATCTTTTAAATTCCTCTTAAATCCTTAAAAAAATTATAAATTCTCTAAAATTAAATTCTAAATTCTTAGAATCGTTTAAAACTTCTTGAAATCGTTAAAAATATTTCGAAATCCCTTGGAATTCTTTAAAAATTACTTAAAAGAGCTTGAAATCTGTTGAATATCTTTTGAAATCCGTCAAATTCCTTTGAAATTCATTATAATTCATTATATACA
Source organism: Synergus umbraculus (assembly GCA_900474325.1). Lineage (NCBI taxonomy): Eukaryota > Metazoa > Arthropoda > Insecta > Hymenoptera > Cynipidae > Synergus > Synergus umbraculus. The sequence continues at coordinate 2,628 of UCOK01000114.1, read as the reverse complement.
CTTGAAATTTTTGAAATCTCTTAAAAATCATTTAGAATTTCATGAGAGTGACATTCTTAAAAATATGTCTTGAAATCTATAGTGAAATTGATAAAAATATGTGAAAATTTCTTTTGATAACTCTTTTAAACTATTTTAAAAATCCAGAGAAATTATGAAATTATTATTAATTATTATTATTTAAATTATTATTATGAAATTATTATTCTTAGGAACTTTTTTGACATTCTTAATTCAGTGAATGTAAAAAAAAAAAATAAATATTGAATGCTTTTTCCCATGAAGTGTGCACAATTCTAACGAGACCCGAGTATTTCCCATAACGACATTAGGGGTTTCGCTAGTATTTACCAAGATAGCGCCTCGAATACTTGCCACTTTAAACCAGACTATCACCCAACCCCCCAGAGGCTAGCTGAGAATCGGTTGTAACCAACCTTCGAGTACACCAATCCTGTCGTGCGCGACATACATACGCTAAAACAGGTGAGGTGTACACTGTACATATTTACTCGTGGCTTACCGCGATATTGGCATACAACCCAGGACACTAATACCCTCCGCAGGGAATACAGAATACGAGTAGTGGGTACTTTCCGATGCACTAGGATCAAGATCAGCTTTCCGATCCTCCATTCTCCGCCTGAAAATCATTCAGCCTGTCCAAGCTTCAGATTCTGACACAATTCCAGAATTTAGATACCTAATTTTATAGGGTGATTCCATATCATATTTATATTTGCAACTGAAAAATAAAATCGTCTCGAATATTTTTTTTTCGTATTTTAGATACAAGAAAATAGACACTTATTTTTTTATTTTTTATTTCACTAATTTTAAAGATTTTCCACGAATTTCGAAAGATCTCAAAAGGATTTTAAGAATTTTAAAGATATATTGAAAGGTTTCTAGAAATTTTAAAAGTTTCTAAGGTATTTTAACGGATCTCAAAAGATTTTTATGACTTTTAAAATATTGTACGGAATTTTAAGGGATTTAAAGTTTATCGGGGGATTTTATTCTGGGATTTCAAGAGGTTTTACTAATTTTTAAAAAATTTTCTGGAATTTGACGAGATTTCTAATGATTTTTAGGGATTTTAAGTATGAAGGTAGTTCAAGAGGTGTCTAGAAATTTTAATGGATTTGAAGAAATTTTAACGTGTTTAAAGAGATTTATATGTTACAATTTTTCAAAATATGTGTATATTAGATATATTGCTCTTGAATTATGTACAAAAGAACTTTTTTTGGAAACTGGATTTTGTCACAACTGCAAAGCTTCCTCTATGAAGAAATAAAAGCACTAAAAATGTGATTAGGAAAAACGCTGATCGTTCTACAGTTTCCAGTTCGTCAACGTCACATCAATCTTGGCTTGAAAAACATGGCTTACCTTCCTCTCGAGTTAAAGCACAGTGAAGCTTTCTTCAAAGAAAGTATCACGCGCCAACGGAGTTTAATTTACGAGCGAATTCCGAGGGAAATATTTCAGGCTAATTTCTTAGCTTGCAACCTAACCAATTTTGTGCTTTCTCTCGTAAAACCGTCCCTATTATCCCAACAGACTTTCTATCTAAGGCTTTTCTTTAATAAAGAAATAGAAACGCACAGAAGTCAGTATTTTTCATCAAGTTCTTGAGAGCCCTTAAAAATGATTTCCCATGAAATTCTTTAAGATTTTCGCAAAATCTTTTACAGATAAAAAAAATCTCTTGAAATCACTTAAAATTATTAGAAATTTCATAAAATTCCATAAAATTCCTCGCAATTCTTAGAAAGCTTTTAAAATATAACTTAAAATTCCTTGGAATTCCAGGATAACATTTAAAATTCTCATAAAACCCTTAAAACCCCATAAAACTTATAAAATGAAATTCCTTAAAATTCAACGAAAACCTTAGAAATCGCTTTAATTGCTTGAAATCTTTTTATATTCTCAGAAACCTCTTAAAATTCTTGAAAATTTTAAAATATTTGGAATACCTTAAAATACTACAGAATTCTTAAAAGTCTCTTAAAATTGCATGAATTCCTTTAAAATGTCACGAAATATCCTAAAATCTCTTCATATTCTACTTAAAACCTTTTCAAAATCCTAAAAATCTTTTGAATTTCGTAAAAATCATTTAAAAATCATCAAATTTCCTTAAAATTTCACGAAAACCTTAGAAATCGCTTTAAATTCTTTGAAATCCTATTAAATTCTCAGAAACCTCTTAAAATTCTTCAAAATTTTAAAATATTTGAAATACCTTAAAATACCGCAGAATTCTTAAGGGGTTACATACAGTTAGAAGGCTTTAAAAAGACGGATTTTCAAGAATTTTTTTCGCGCAGACTATTCAATTTATTAATTTGAAAATTGGTGTACATATTATAATAACCTTATAATATATTAACATATTTTTTATTTGTAAAAATAATCATCTCGAATGTTGCTATCGCCGATCTCCTAGAGCTCCGCAAAAAAAACCAATTTTGCGGTGATCACGATATCTCTGGACCGGATTATTTGAAATGAAAAAACCAAATAAATTTCGTTAATATAATACATTATCTAGTATTTAATCGAAGGAATTAGCGAAAAAATAATTTTTGACAAAATGGCGACTTCTCAAAATAAAAG
>UCOK01000113.1:0-23298 GCA_900474325.1 Synergus umbraculus | reverse complement strand
TACCTGTACGCGTACGCGTACGAAGCAACGGAAAATTTGTCTTTTTGGAGTAATAAACGACTTAGGAGATTCGAAAACGCATAATTTCCGTTTGGCTCGAAATTATTTCCCGGAAAATGAACTTTCGGAGTCTTTTTACTGTTGATTGAACCCCTAGACAAAGAAAATAGTTTCGGAAATTCGGAAGACGTTAACACATTCCCAGAGCTAATTTGAAATGGCGGCGGCGGAAATGAGAATATTCTCGAACAATTTTCCTATTGGCCGTTACAATTTACATGCGACTTGGTCGGTTTTACAAATTCCGGCTACATATCCTAAATTTTCAAAGAATAACTATTTTATGTAGATTTTACCGAACACTAATTATTTATGAAAAAGAAGCGATTTTTATTAATATTCATGTGATTCTTCTTTAGAGGAATGAATTAGCCGAGGGTAAAGTACTGAAGGTCAGTAAAAATGACTTGAAAAAATTTTACCTGTACGCGTACGCGTACGAAGCAACGGAAAATTTGTCTTTTTGGAGTAATAAACGACTTAGGAGATTCGAAAACGCATAATTTCCGTTTGGCTCGAAATTATTTCCCGGAAAATGAACTTTCGGAGTCTTTTTACTGTTGATTGAACCCCTAGACAAAGAAAATAGTTTCGGAAATTCGGAAGACGTTAACACATTCCCAGAGCTAATTTGAAATGGCGGCGGCGGAAATGAGAATATTCTCGAACAATTTTCCTATTGGCCGTTACAATTTACATGCGACTTGGTCGGTTTTACAAATTCCGGCTACATATCCTAAATTTTCAAAGAATAACTATTTTATGTAGATTTTACCGAACACTAATTATTTATGAAAAAGAAGCGATTTTTATTAATATTCATGTGATTCTTCTTTAGAGGAATGAATTAGCCGAGGGTAAAGTACTGAAGGTCAGTAAAAATGACTTGAAAAAATTTTACCTGTACGCGTACGCGTACGAAGCAACGGAAAATTTGTCTTTTTGGAGTAATAAACGACTTAGGAGATTCGAAAACGCATAATTTCCGTTTGGCTCGAAATTATTTCCCGGAAAATGAACTTTCGGAGTCTTTTTACTGTTGATTGAACCCCTAGACAAAGAAAATAATTCCCGAAATTCGGAAGACGTAACATTCTCCCGGAGGCCGGAGCTAGAATGAATCGGCGGGAACAAGAATATTCTCGAACAGTTTTCCTATTGGCTGTTGAGAATTTCTAAGCATTCAAATCTTCTTCACATAAAAAATAAAGGTATTGAATTGTTTTCTTTACAAATAGTCCGTAAATATTGTTGCTATAATATTTAAAGTATATTTAATATATTTATTAATTATAAATTGAAGATTTTTAACATATGGAAATTTGTATACATACATATTTATTTAAAATTCTCCAAAAAGAACACCTATAGTTTTAAATTTTCGCGGTCTAACTAGTGCTGCGCTCTGCAGGGTAGTTTCAAACTTATATATTTTAGTCCTGTCAAAATGGCGTTAAAGTCGCAGGTTGGTCAAAGTGAGTATGAAAAGAATAACTAATTTTATGTAGAATCTAAGCTCAGAAATTACAAAAAAAGGTATTAAAAGAATCCGAAAAATTATCTTGTTTAATTTAATCTTTTTCTCCCTCGATTCAGTCTAATTTATGCGTAAAAATGACGTGTAGTTTATAGGCGTTCACTCTTGGCTGACTCATCGCAAGAAAGATGTTGCTAAACGAAATGTCATTTAACTTATCAAAATATTATTTTGCACCATGATAGATTGAACAAAAAATCATGCAGGAATAACTCATGATGACGAAATTCGAATTTTTTAAATGACATAGTTGCCAAAGTCAACAAAGCTGGTTTGTAATTTTTATTTATAACAATATAGTCTTTAAGAAGTTTGTTATGCTTCATTGCAGATATAAATTTAATTTTCATGAAGGTTTTCCAATGAAAGAGGCTTTTAAAAACCACAAGGACATTTAATTAACTGGTCTTGTATGTTACTTTCAATTACCGAAGCTGTCATTATGAAGATTTCTCATCATCAGATGTTTGTTTATCTTTTTCCATTTTAGAATTTTTTATTTGTCATTTTAGAATTTTCTTTTTCTTGTTAGTTTAGCATTTAATGTTATAAATAGTAAAATCAACTTTTATTGTTATTTACGTTCTGTGAACACGTGGGAGGATAGTTTATGGACATTTTTTTGTAATCAGTAAGTCTATTTTTAACCACTTTTAACAATTAAAAAGTATTATCTGTGTAGCCAGTATTATCTAACTTAAATTTTTTAAATCAGTGAAATCCATGTCAAATATTATTTTCTTCATTATTTTAAAGATCAGGGCTCAGAAAATCAAAGTGCAGGGGTGACAGGTGTGACGTAATTGATTCGTAAGGGCGATCAATACCCGGAAAGCTGAAAAAGATTTCTTAGTTTCATCAGCTTGACTTATTTTTTTATCATGCTGACGCAGTTTGAATTCTAAAGACGTCCTTTTTTTAACACAATAAAAATACATTAACCTATGCTTTTTTTTATTCCATTTTATTTCTGGATTTTAAGTAAAAGAAATAATTGTTGTATTCTTTAAGGGTGAGAATGTCATTCGAGATTCAGGGGCAAAAAATGCTGAGGCAGGATTTCTATTTTAATACCTTTTTTTTAAAGTGAACTTCAACCTTAGACACAGAAGAAAAAAAAATTAAAAATTGAATAATTTTTTAATTAGAAAGATGAAGTTTTCAGATAATTTTCTAAGTTTAAAGACAAAATTCAAATTCTGGAGATAAATTTCTTGATGCTGAAGTAATAGGTTCCCTCACGATTTGTAATTTCTTGCAGAGATTATGAATGAAGTCATCAAGCAGAAAAAGAAAACAAGTGGAGGGACAGAATGGAGAATTCTAGTGGTGGATCAACTAGCTATGAGGATGGTGTCTGCATGTTGCAAAATGCACGACATCAGTGCCCAGGGCATCACTCTAGTGGAAAACATCCACAAGAAAAGAGAACCACTTCCAACGATGGAAGCAGTTTATTTGATAACACCATGTAACTCCTCAGTGACAAAGTTAATCGATGACTTCAGCAATCCTGGTAGACTTCAATATAAAACAGCCCATGTTTATTTCACAGAAGGTAAAATGAACTTTATTTTAAGCCTTATCCTCGTATCATTTTAACTAGAGGGGTACATCATTTTAATCAAAATCTAATTTTGGAATTCTTTCAACTTTATTCAATTCTAAATAAAATATTCCTTCGGTCAAACTATCAATAGTTAATTTTTTTTGCATCTTCAAAATTTCTGCAGAATTTTAGTTTATTTTTTTCCAGCTTGTCCTGATGAATTATTCAATAAATTTGTAAACGCGAAGATGTCTAAGTACATTAAGACTATGATAGAGATGAACATCGCTTTCATACCTTATGAACAACAGGTAATTTAAATAGTTTGAAAAGAGTTATTTCTTGTCTTCTTGGTGATGGAAACTAACTAACATTCACTAATTCCTTTTTCAAAAATTGTGGTGTCTGATCAAATTTCAACTTGTCTAAACTTTTCAAAATATACGTTAATTGTATGGAATTTTCATTAGCAAAAATATCTAGCATGGCAAAATAAATAAATAAATATCTAACAAAAAGAATCTATTTAATATTAACAAAAATGATATTTTCTCATAATCAAGAAATGCCCGGGGAAGAAATAATATCAACTGCCATTAAATTAATTAATTCTCCTAAAATTTTTCCTGACTCATACTTTTTAAAAATCCAATTTATAACATTTTAATTTTATACTTTATTTTTGACACACCAAATGTTATATCGCACAAATTAATATTTCGATGCTTTCATGCTTGCACTTGCCCAGTGTGTCCGGAGGAACTGTTCAATGATATCTGCAAGTCACTCGCCGCTAAAAAGATCAAAACTCTCAAAGAGATCAACATCGCTTTCTTGCCGTATGAGTCTCAGGTGAACTAAGATTCCAAGAAAACTGGATTTTATCATTTTTCATTTTGACCATTGCTTTGAAACATTAATTCGCTAATATATTTGTAGTTTACAGTTCGACTTTATGTTCTAAATTTGTCTTGTATGCTTATTTTATCTGTAAACTAACAGTTCATTCCTTCAAACTAACAATTCTTTGTTATTACTAAAACTATAGTTATATTTTAATAGTATCAGCATTTTTATTTTCAGTGATTTGTAGATTTAAAAAATTTCTTTGGTTTTAGGTTTTCTCTCTGGATTCACGAGATACCTTCGCCTGCTTCTACAATCCTTCGTTAATCCAAGTTAGAAGTGCTAACATGGAAAGAATTGCAGAGCAAATTGCAACTCTCTGTGCAACTCTTGGAGAATATCCATCTGTTAGATATCGAAGGTAAAGATTTTTTGTTTAATTCGGTTGATTTTTAATTAGATTTCTTTGTATTCTAATTCTATTTTGATGCCTTCTTTTATTTAGTGATTTTGATCGCAACGTTGAGTTGGCACAAATGGTTCAACAGAAATTAGATGCCTATAAAGCAGACGAACCAACGATGGGTGAAGGACCAGAAAAAGCTCGTTCTCATCTACTGATTCTGGATCGTGGTTTCGATTGCGTATCGCCTTTATTACACGAACTCACCTTGCAAGCCATGGCATACGATTTGCTTGAAATTGAGAACGACGTCTACAAGTAAGGAAATACAAGTAAAAATTAATTTGATAAATAAGTAGACGTTTAATGCAAATGCAGATATTAAATTTAACTTACATTTTAGGTATGAAGCTACTGCTGGACAGGAAAAAGAAGTTCTCTTGGACGAAAATGACGACTTGTGGGTGGAACTCAGACATCAACATATTGCTGTCGTTTCACAGTAAGTTTTAAATTGTAAACTGATCTCGAAAAGTATTTACTGTTATATATTGTTTTTATGATTAATTAAATCATGTTTATTAAAATTGTGAATTTTAGGAACGTGACCAAGAACTTGAAAAAATTCACTGAGTCAAAGAGGATGCCTCAAGGTGATAAGCAAAGTATGAGGGACCTTTCCCAAATGATTAAAAAAATGCCACAGTATCAAAAGGAGTTGAGCAAGTACGCTACGCATTTGCATTTGGCAGAAGACTGTATGAAACGATATCAAGGCAGTGTTGATAAACTATGCAAAGTTGAACAAGTAGGTTTTATTAGACTTGCTAGTTTTTAGATTAGTAATTTCTTTATTAAATCCGATTGTAAACTTTTAGGACTTAGCGATGGGAACAGATGCCGAGGGCGAGCGTATTAAAGATCACATGAGGAGTATCACACCCATCTTACTCGATCAAAACGTCAACAATGCCGACAAATTGCGTATTATTATGCTCTATGTTCTCAGCAAAAATGGAATTCCCGATGATAATTTAAATCGACTCGTTCATCATGCACAGTTATCACCAGAAGACAAACAAACCATCATCAACATGGCGAATCTTGGATTGAACGTAGTGGTCGATGTGAGTAAAGATAAATGATATTATATCAGCCATCAGATCACTTCCAAATTTCAGAATATTTTCGATTTACTAAATAAAAATTTTTCTTCTTTCTTGCCATTAGGGAAATCGCAAGAAGATGTATAATGTGCCACGAAAAGAGCGAATCACAGAACAAACTTATCAGATGAGTCGTTGGACGCCTGTTGTTAAAGACATCATGGAAGACTCAATTGAAGATAAGCTCGACACGAAACATTTCCCATTCTTGGGAGGACGAGCAACAAGTTCAGGCTATCATGCGCCAACTAGGTAACAAAAATAGACTTAAACTTAATTTGGTTAATGCATTTTTTATTTATTCTGGTATATCTTTAAGAGCATATGATATCATTTTCAATTTCTTTCTAGTGTGCGATATGGTCATTGGCATAAAGACAAAGGTCAACAAACCATCAAAAACGTTCCCAGATTGATTGTTTTTATTGTCGGTGGCGTCAGCTTTTCGGAAATTCGATGTGCCTACGAGGTGACTAATGCTCTCAAGAACTGGGAAGTCATTATTGGTAAGCAATACTTTTGTATTTTTTAACAACTAATTATCAACCGATAAATCACCCTAGAAATTTACAAAATTTTAATTCCTTTTCAGGTTCTTCGCATGTAATAACGCCGAAGTCATTCCTCGAAGATCTATCAAAGCTCCACTTAAACTGTGCGTAAATTGACTTTCGCCTGGAAGGTACCAACATTCCCACGTTTATCGTAAAGTGCTAAGTTATTTCTATGCCATTAGCCACGGCTCCATCAGTAATACCAGCTGCAAAGTCCCGTCGGGGTTCGTTGTCCTCGGAAATTAGTAAATTTTAGAGAATTTACTCTGTGTCAATTGATTTAGTTCGAGTCGCTTATCGATTGGGAATAGAGGGTGTTCGTGCCGCCCCATAGCGACTGTTTCAAAGGTATTAAAATTAACAAAGCAATGACTTTGAATCCGACAAGATTCGAAGCATCGAAGGGTCACCTGGTATAAAGTGCCTGCACGAAAAGAATTTGGATCATGTTGAACTTATCCGTTGGCAGTACTGATGTAGATTCGCGTTACAAAGAGACACAGTAACTTAGAATTACAGGCAATGTTATATACTTTTATTTATTTTTTAAGTCATATCACCCCAACCCTAAGTTGGACTAAAGATAATTATATTTCATAAGGGATTTGTCACTTGTTAAAGAGTAACATGATACTCTTTGCATTTGGAAATTTGATATTCCTATATCAAGGAGCTGCAAAATTGATTTCAATTTTGTTTTATTTGGTGGAACGACTTTGTTAATATGTTATTAATTAGCTCACAGGAATATAGATTTCTACTTATCCCTTTTTTTATTTCCTAATGACTTGACGTGCGTTATTTTTGTCCGGGCACGAGGAACGAATCGAAGGCTGAAGTAGCACGCGTGTAAAATCGCTTTGAACCTTTCTAGTATTAAAAACCCTCATTTCGCAAAGCGTGCAAAGCCGTAAATTAAATCACTCTTGCGAACGTTCGTCATAAAATCTTCGACTCTACCTTGGAAAGTAAAATCGTCACGCGATCGCGTTGAACGCTTTCGTATTTAAAAAATAATATCAATTTTTCCTAAACGTTCTTATTGAAGTGATTCTTCACCGGAAAGAAAGTTGCATCAAATCTAAAAGTAGCCAATGCAGTATTCAATTAATTTTAATGAAATTTTGTAGTTGAAACTGAAAACGATTCGATGCAGTTTTCTCGAGCGTCAAAAGTTTTTCATCTCTTAGCTTTTTTTGAATCTTTACAATTTTGCTCCTTACGAGCGGTTCTTACGATTCGATGTAGATTTACTCAGCCGCGTAACAGCTTCGTGCAAGAGTAATAGAAATTGTATCGAGAGCATGTGCAGCGAAACACTTTAGATTGCAAATACAGGTCGCACGATTAAATTTCATCTTGTGTATAACAATAATTAACACTTGCACATACCCAGAAGCGATGCTGGAAGTCATTGCGCAGATTAACATTAGACAATGTCGTTCTTTTAGGATATGTAGTGCATTTGTATTAGAAACTGCAAAGGCAGTTGAACTGTCGATAGGTCGGAAAGACTCTGATAGGGGATCACTTTTGGTCAATGGACGTTTGCCTGTTACATACTTGATCGTTCATGTATTTAAGTTAAATTAATACGTTAATTCGCGTTGCAATCACGTGGCAACAAGGTCATTATAGTCTATGATATTTATAGATTATAAAAATATATATGTATGTTTGTAGCTGTAGCTCAAGCAAAGTATTCTGCTTATAAAGGCCCACACACACGTGTAATTAAGAGTCTTTTCTCTTGAAAAATCCTCTTATCTATCATCCAACCTTTGGCAAATTTAAAAGATTTTAAAATTTCAAAAAGTTTCAATGGTTTCAAATTCAAGGTTTTCCTATATTTCTTTTAATTTTTGGATTCATTCCATATTTTATATTCCAAAGATTTTAATTATTTTGGAATGAATTTAAGGCTTCAAAATGTTTCTTTTTCTAACTGCAAACTGATTTATTGCAGACTTTCAGTATAACCACTTGAGTTCCTTTATTTCTCATTTAATAATGACTTTGCTGTTTATTTGCCAGGAAATTTAGTTCTTGTATCGATAAATTCATTTTATCTAAAGGTCAGATTTGTATCAGATAATAATCATGCAATTCAAAAGAGCATAAAATCAAGCAGTGTTCTTCAATCATATGTCTTTAATTAATCAAATTACTGCAAGTACCATGTCTAATTCAAAGAAAAAAGTTGTTTTAGCCTATAGTGGAGGCTTAGACACCTCATGTATTTTAAAATGGTTGATAGAGAAAGAATACGAAGTGATCGCTTATGTAGTAAGTATTCAGAGAAATAATTTTTTTTATTGGATCAAAGAAAGAACTTCGAATAAAATAACTTGATTTACAGGCTGACGTTGGTCAAGAAGAGGATTTTGAAGCCGTTAGGGAAAAAGCAAAAAGTGTTGGTGCTCTAAAGGTATATTTAAAATTTTTTTTTTCAAATGTTTAATTGTGGAATTAGTATAAAATTTTGAAAATCGACTGTTTTTACACTAACAATTTTGAAACTATAGGTAAATTATTTTTAAGGTGATTATAGACGATTTGAAAGAAAAATTCGTCGTCTCATATGTGTGGCCTTCTATAAGCTCAGGATTGTTATATGAAGGCAGATATCTTTTGGGAACTTCATTAGCTCGACCTTGCATCAGTGAAGGTTTGATTAATACAGCGAAAAGAGAAGGGGCAAAAATTATTTCTCATGGTGCAACTGGGAAAGGAAATGATCAAGTTCGATTTGAACTCAGTTGTTACACACTTTGTCCAGATATTCAGGTTATTAATTTTATTTTTAATTTATGTTTTTTTTTAGAAATATCCAAACAAATGTTTAAATTGAACTAATAGTTGTTTTCTGAATCTTTTGCTTAAATTAAAGATAATTGCTCCTTGGAGAGAGCCAGAATTCTTTAATAGATTTCAAGGAAGGCCTGATTTATTGGACTATGCAAGAAAAAATGGAATTCCCATTTCTGCAACTCCTAAGGATCCTTGGAGTATGGATGCTAATCTTTTGCACGTTAGGTAGAACTTTAATAATTTTTAGTGAGATAGTTTTTAACTTCAAACTTGTATTGAAATTGTTTTTTCAATTCGTATTCTAGCTATGAATCTGGAATTTTGGAAAATCCTAATACTTCTGCCCCACCAGATTTATATAAAATGACAAAAGATCCTCTAAAAGCGCCTGCAAAACCTCAGGATGTAGAAATTAATTTTTTAAAGGGAATTCCATCCTCTGTAAAAAATATTGAGACAAATACAATTGTCTATAATCCCTTAGAAATAATGCAATTTCTTAATACTGTTGGTGGAACACATGGAGTTGGAAGAATTGACGTTGTCGAAAACAGATATATTGGATTAAAGGTATACTTTATACAAAGCATAATTTAATTTGATAATAATTAAGTATCAAATTTAACATATATCATGATTTGATATTTGTGTATTATCTAGTCAAGAGGAATTTACGAATCGCCTGGGGCGAAAATTCTCTACGATGCACATCAAGATCTTGAAGTTTATCTTTTGGACCGAGAAGTTCTCAGACTCAAATCATACTTGGCTGATAAAATGACAGATTATGTTTACAATGGTCAGTTTAAAATAAGTGAAATCCTAATAACATTAAAGGTGATGGAGCCAAGTTCTAATCTAAAAATTCGATTTCTTCATTTTACTCAACACGTATTAAATTTGGACTTTTTTCCCTGTGTAGAATTAATCAATTTTTAACTAGAATTATGCGCACAGAGTGAGAAAATATCTAATTCAAATATTTTTTAAGAAAAATGAAAATATTCAATTTTAAAGTTAGATTTTGAATTCTTCGTTTTATGCAAAAAGTATAGAAATTAAATATTTTTTCGCTCTGTATACAGCCTTATATTTAAAAAAATATTAGCGCTACAGAGTAAAAAAATATTTATCTATAATTTTCGTTGAGCAAAATGGAGAATGAAATTTTGAGCTTAACACTTGGGTCCAACGCTCTTAAATAATAAATAACAATCATAAGAAATAAAAAATTCCAACCAAACTAAAATTTCAGGATTTTGGTTCTCACCTGAATGTGACTTTACCAGAACTTGTTTGAAAAATTCTCAAGAGTATTTGAACGGAACGGTTCGAGTACGACTATACAAAGGACATGGTTTGTGTTAAAAGATAAAAATTTAATTATGCATAAAGAGTATAATCGAAGTAAAAAAAATATACAATTTTTAAAATTAAACATAACATCCTAAATACCAATTGCAGTGTCAATAATGGGACGTAAGAGTGAAATTTCTCTCTACAACGAAACTCTCGTTTCAATGGATGTAAAAGGCGATTTTGAACCAGAAGATGCTGGAGGATTTATTCGCACCCAATCTGTAAGATTGAAGGAATATCAGCGTTTTAAACTCCAGCAAAAAAACCTTGAAGACATTGAGAAGAGTTTTTAAAGAAAGAAGAATGCAAAAGATCAAGCTAATCCCTTTTATTAAAATAAAATTAAAATAACTTATCTTAATTTAACGTAAAAGTATTAAAATTAGACGCAAAATTAAAATGTTTTAAAATAATAAATAATAAGGGACAGTGAAAGGTGAGGTTGTTAATTAAACCTACTACAATTACTTTCAATTAGTTATTAATAGTTCAACCTCGGAGGTAATAAGCATATTTCTGGATGTTATAATAATATATATGTATGTATAATATACGACAATATATAATTATATATTTTATATGCATTACCTTAGTAATGACAGTAGTATACACAATGATTTCTCACAAATACACTCTTATTTGTTCCACATACATATTTTTTCTATTGGTTTTTTCTTTAACTCAGAGGAAAACTGCAGATACGAGTTTATACTCAAAACATTAATTATATATGCACTCTTATTCACTCTAACTGCTTATGGATGACTTTTATGCCACAAAATCAACTCACTTTTTATAACGCATTTGTATTTTACATAACATGTAAAATTGCAAATTAGGGAAGGTAAAATATACATAGGTACCTTTTACGATTAGTGCATCAACTTCTTATCGACATATTTTGTCCTATCCTCTTGTTAACTTCATAATAAATCTAATATATTATCTTAAGCGACAATACATTTATTAGTGTTTATATAGATATTTGCCAAGTAAAAGGAAAAATGCTAAAATATTTATAAATGTATTTATTGAAATCCTTTGGTGACTTCAGATTTTTAATTTATTATGCAAGTTTCTGATAAAAAAACATACAAGTAAAAAAAAATGTTTTTTTCTCTGTAAAATAAAAAAAATAGTTATGAAGCATTATAAAATGTTTCTCAAATTTTAATCTTTTTTCACTGAAAATATTGTAAAAAATAAAAGTATCGTATTTATTGAAAACTAAAAAATTAGAAATTTTCAAATCGAAAAAACTCTGTTTTTGAAACAGCAAACAGAACTGCTCTAAACATTAGAAATAAGAAATGGATATTTTGTGGACAATATTTTCTAGAAAATTTGAATTTTCTCGAATAACATGCTACCACGTCCACAATGCTCAATTAAAACTTGACTAGAAGCAGGACGGATGCGAGGATAAATTTTGAGAAAGGAAAAAAAACCTATCTAGGATTGAGACTGACTAAAACAAACAAAAAAAACAATCTTCCTTTTACTTAACAACATCGAAGGTTTGTTTATTTTTATCCATTTATTTAAAATTATTATTATTTATGTACAACCATTTTAACGTTCGTTTAGTTAGTATAGAATAGTAATAGTAGTTGTAAGTTTTTTTTGCTAAAAATTCAAGTGTGCCATTGGAGATGATGTGCGCCCGTGGAACTTATATAAAAATTATTTTTGCTTTTGATACAACGGAGTGATTTTGGTGTTACTTACGCGTTTACATATGGTTATCGTCGTTTTTTAACTCTAACTTAGGCTTGAGATCTCGTAGCTTACACAATCCGTCTTTCGGCCTCTCTTAAATATTACAAACCTTAATCACATACACAGAAGTATGTGTGTGTTATTATTCTTTATACATGGATTTATTTTATCGGCCATTTAATTGCTGCCAGACATTTTTTTTCATATATTTACATTTATAAACCACGTATTGTACACACTACCTACTACCTTACACACTTGATTTCGCCCTTTCTTCTTTACATTATTCTACTAAAAAAAGGGGCAAAGGGGTAATTATTTTGCTTTAGTGGCAAAGCAGATTTTTCCAAAAAGCAATTTTTATATGCGTTCAATTTTATGAAGCTCTTCTCTCTCACTATTTCTAAATAATTTAAAAAGATTGAATTAATGAAAGAGAATTCCCTATTCGCCCCTAATCTTAGGATTTTTTTTGCACATTAATTGATTCCCTGCAATACGAACTCAAGAATCTCCGAAGAGGTTCTTCTCTAGAATCAAATCAAAATTATATCATCGATGGGAGATGCATAGAATAGCTACAAGAATCTGATAAACTTTTAAATTAGCAATAACATTTTTGGAAAGACTTAGAAATTCTTGTTGAGAAAAATATTCCTAACACTGACAACAAATATTTTTTTCTGTGTGAAAATTCTAATCCCATCGTTCACTTTGGAATCTCTGATTTTTGAACAACTAACTATGGAAGAGACACAAGAGATATTTCCAAAGATTTTGATGTAACTCTTAATCATGTTCCCAATCGACATCCTTTCCCTTAAAAAAATGTTTCAAATGATCGAATAGTGTTTGAAGTTCAGAAACTCTAAAATTAATCTAAAAAATGATAATTTTTCTTAAATCTTGATTTTGAAGTTTCTCATTGAAAATATAAAAATTTTCAGATAAAAATAAAATTTTAAGCCCGTTAACAAAAATAAAAATAAACAAAAATGTCAGGCAATAAAAAACTTACATTTTCAAAGCAATTCCAAAAGAAAAAGACCAATTTTTTTTAGAAAAGTAAATTTATTTTGATTTGAGCTTCAAATACTATTCGGTCAACGAAACAATCGTCCCGCTGTTTTTACGCTTATATAATTTCGTTTCTCATATTCAAACGACTTGCAAATTGCACCTCCGCCATGAACATAATCGTAGTCCTTATTAATTTCTTCTAGTACAATTTTCAAGTTATTTCCAGAAACTCTCGTTTATATTTAAATATAATTTTGACTTGAATATCTCTAAATCAACTACATATAGTCATATCTGATAATTTAATTAGTACTGCCTAATCCTATCAAGTCGCCTCAACACTCCATCCATTCTTCGCTATTTTCTAAATTACGTTGGCATACACTTACAAACTTCGGTATCTCTACAATAATTAACTCTCGCTTTATTTCTCAGTATCTTCGTCTCAGAAAAAAAATGTGTTGGTAAATTTTTCAATCGTTCTAATCACGATAAATTTACTAAATTTTAGAATTATTTCTAAAAAGTTGAAAGCCGAAACTAGAAAAGTTAGTAATTACGTAGATAAGCTACCTATAAACTTGGGTCTCATTTTTTTATTTTTTTTATTATGTTTAATTTTAATAAAACACTTTAACGTAAAAAAACCTTGGTGAAAAAACGTTCCCGAAGCAAATCAAAGGAAGGGGAATTTATATTGAGAGTTGAGAAACTTTTTTTTTCACCAGGGAAGACGAAGAAAAGAGGGGAGTAATATAGCTATAGGAAACGAAAGGACCAGGACTTCTCAATTAAATAATTTAATAATATTAGCAATCATCGAAGCTCATATAACTTTTCCTCTTACGATATTACAATTACGCCTACAATTTCGAGTACATACAAACTCCGACATAAATTCCTCCCTAAACTCCGAAATATACACCATTGCGCGAATTTATTTTGTCATAAAATTCTTTGTACCCTTTCCAATTAATTTCGATGCAAGCATGTCTGACCTCTGATTGCCGAAAGTATTGCCCATGAACGATGCGAAGAAAGCGCGCTGTCCTCGGAGACGCGTTTGACTTCAGATGCTCGGTTCTCTCTAATTCATGATCTTCTTAAATTTAAAAATCTTAATTTTCGACGCATGCACTAGAAAATAGGAACATACGTCTAAATTCGTAGCCAAAAGGAGAATCGAGAATTCCTCCTATTTTTTAAAAGCTTATCATTATATAATCGTAATAATTGACGACTTTTTTTCAGTAGTAAATCGCGTGGTATTTCAGAGCTGTAACAACCCGAGTCGCGATTCACAGTTGCCTGACGATAAATGTCCACGATTAAGTTCACCAAACAGATTATATTTATGTTATATATATATAAGTCCTTAGATTTAGCGCGCTCACTCGTTAGTTCACTATTTTATGATTATCGAAAGTGAAGTCAACTTTGAAAAGATCGGTAATACAGCTAAATAATTATATTGGCAAAAAACTACCTACTTAATCATATACCAACAATCAATGACTGAAAGTGGAAAAATATAAAACTTAACTAAATGTACACAGCGCTTACACCTTCCACTACACACATTTCATTCTCTCTTTCATTTTCTCGCACGCAAACGCCTCACTTTTTTCACAATGCGTTTTTTTTTGTTTTGTTCTTTCCAAATTTACATCAAGTACAAACTTATGAAAACCGGAAAAAAGTAACACAATTTGTTGCAATATTACTTAGTATCAGAAGGTACTTTACTAATTACATGGTCACGCTTGGGTGTCCTTTTGTTTACACGCAGATTTGTTTGCGCAATTTATGACAATAATGACTGTCTTTGTTATTCTTGAGTCGTAGAACGACAGGCTAGAATAACACTCCTCCGTTGGAATGTCCCAACTGCACCACATCACGATAGCACTGATCCTGGGTGAACCAGTTTACTAATTGTTTATATTTATTATTAACATCACTAGTCATTATTATTAACAGTATATATTAACACGATTCTGTGGTATCGTTCAGCGTCTGAAAAGCCTCGCCACAAGTTGTCTGGTTTCTGAGGCCTGCAGATTATGAGCAGCACATAATAACATTATAACGAATTCTCGAAGGCAGACATCATATCGCTTTGCATGTTCATGTCGATGTGGCCCGCCATCTGAAATAACAAATTCACCGAGTTTTGGACGAGTCCACCTATATAAAATCCTTCAGCGACAAACCTGTCGCATTCTCATAGTTTTCTAATCTACCTATAATTTCTAGTTTGCATTCAATGGAAAACGTGGTGAAGATGAAGAGTAAATTAAGGGCATGTTATACTTTACCATAAGAGCAAATTAGTTATACCAATTATACATGACTCATAATAATAAATATTTTTAGCTAATAAGAGTCAATAAACCTTCGTCTAAATGATACGAAGGTTTATTGACTTTTATTAGCTAAAAATATTTATTATTATGAATGTATAATTGGTATAACTAATTTTCTCTTATGGTAAAGTATCACATGCCCTTAAAAGGTTTGTTGTCTCGTTTCTAGTGGTTGATAGGCAAATTTTTAAAAAATATTCAACTTGCATATGAAAGCTAAAATATGAAAAGAGCAGCAAAAGTATTTAATCATAATAAAATAACAAATGTTCTACAAATTTTTCACATTAATTTCTAATTTTAATATCGAAAAATGAAGATTTTTGTTGTCCAGAAATATAATCCAAAATTTAAATGCAATTCTCACGTAAACAAATTAATATTAACTTCATATATTAGAATGATTCGAAAAGACCTTTCATAGACACAAACCTTTAAATTTACCTTCTATTTAGTTAGTAGGTATATCTAGTAATTGTTAAGTTATTTGTTAATAGAAATCTATATTTTGTATAACATGCTGATTACAAAATTGAAAAATTAGAAGCATATACAGTGATGAAATTTGATCAACTTCGTACATTGAGAAGGTTTAGTTTTTAATTTTACAAATTTGTGGCCAGCATTTTTATTTTAAATAATGTTATGGAGATTATTAAGATCTAATAAAACTTTAACGTGCATTTTTATAAATATAGATGACATTGTGTAAAACATCTCTACATGCGTGTGTTGATAAAAGAAGCACAAGATACTTCCCAAAACAATAAAAAGAATGTTGCAAATTCAATTGAAGATGAAACTCTCAAATTTTGTTAAATCCAAAAAAATAGAACATAGTTTCTGCTAATGAAATTGATAATAAATAAAATTCTTGAATGTGAAGACAACCTCAGATCAAATTTGCACCATCCTTAATCATAAAGCCCTTCAATGTCATAAAGTCGAAGGTATATTAAGAGTTCGTATTAAAAAAGAATCATTAAAATTTATACTACAAAAATGAAAGATTAAAGACTCACCGCTTCACGTCGCCGACGTTCCTGTTCCCGTAGCCTTTGGCGCTCCCGCTCTGCGGCTGTTCTATCGTGGCCAGATGTATGACTCGGGCTATTGCTGTCATCTGTCGAAGTTCTAGCTTCTTCAGCTCTCGACGTCGGAGTAAGAGCCGCACTTTGTTGATCCACGGAAGTCTTTCTTCCCTTTTCCATGCCATCGTCTTCGCCCTTTTCTTTTCTCTTCTCATGCTCTTGACGCAGCCTTTCTCGTTCCGCATGCTCCTTTTGTTGTTTCCGCATCTCCTGCTGCTCCAGTAGTGCTCTTTGCTGTTGCAAGGCCAACATTTAAAAATAATTATAAATACCATAAAGTGATTAATTCTTATGAATATAAGCCTACAAATACATATGGGACGTTTAGATACAAAAATATTGCAAAAGAAGTAAAATACCTTGTATAAACTCAGCATATTTCTTTTTGTTAAGGCTTGCGAGAATAAAAAAAAGGCAAAATGCTAATTTTTAATATTTTAACAAAATAGCTGCGAAAATTAATAATCAATTTTATGAAAATAAGCGTAAAGAATAAATTTTATCTTTCTTCTACTTGAATAAATGGAATCGTAAGTGAAAAAAACCTCGCACTAAAAAGAAGAAATTTTCAATACGAGTTTCTTTCATTTTAGGTGGTTTTTGTATATTACTATTATTATTTTTGTTGTTATTATTAAAGAAACTCGGAAATGTTGATACTTACCCTATCTTGTTTTTCTTTGGCCTGACGTTTGAATAGCTGGAAGGAATCCTTAACAGTTTTACTACTGCCTGCAGCAGATTGGGGACTCGATGATTGTGCGAATGACGACCATGGGTTTTTGATCTCCGCAGACTACAATTAAGTGAAATCAAAATTAATTTAAACCGCAAATAATTAGTTATTTAGCCAAACAAATTTAGAAAAGGTATATACCTTATTTTTGAATGCCGATGCGAAATGAGAGGCGGTGTTCTTGGAATCAGGTGGAGTCATTTTTTTCTCGGGCATCACTTGAGAACTGGAGTGGTTGGTCATAGCTGGCAACCCTAAAGCGCTTATTTCTGAAAAAAAAGCTCCCACTAGAGCACCAGTATTATAGTTAGAATTAGTAAGCAGTTAGCATGGTGTGATAGCTACAGTACAGTAAAATGTGCGAAAGCAAGTAAAGCATTTTTGTTATTAAAGATAATAAAATGTTATTCCCCAAAATTTTAAATTTATTTTCATTTTGAAAAGAAAGCATAGCATTTTGATAGAATAATTAAAGGGTAGATGAGAATGTAAAAAGCTACTCCCTTGCCTCGCTCTAAATAAGACTAATCTTCCGCTTTTTATCTTTTTTTTTATCTACTTGTCACATTCTTGAGATAGTCAACAAACTGAGAAAAATTAAATAACTATATGACACAAAGTTCTCATAAATAATCTTGTTCTATCCATAAAAATAAGTAAAGATGAAATATGAACATTCTTAAGAAAATTCATGAAACCCAAAAAGCGAAGCAACAAAAGAGACAGTAACAATTTTTAAATGAAAACTCACCATCCATTTTTTGTGGCATTTGAGCCTGACTCATAGGCAAAGACCTTTCTTCTTTTCTAGCCGGTATCTGTGGAATCTGCATGGGCATTGAAACAAGCGGAACTCCGGGGTCAAAAATTGATGTCATTCCTGATAAGTTCATGCTACCCAAGTTATACCCGGGTAGGCCGTTGTTGTTTAACATATTAGGTGGGGAATTTTCCCTCTTAACATTGGAGAATCCGTTGGAATGCTGTTGCGATATCGTCATAGAATGAGAATTCGGAAGACTCGCGGTCGTATTGATAAGATTTTCAAGTTGACTCTGCATCGATATGTGCGCCAATCCTTGCTGCAGATTCATACTTATATTGCTCATATTAATGTGCCCCATGTTCAAATTTGATGCCACACTAGTTGACATCATGTTTACAGGAGGTTTTGTGTCAGTCAGCAGATTCATATTCGAATTGTTGTTTGCTGCATGCGATGTCTGTATCATAGGAATATGAGATTCCTTTTTCGTCGTCGATAAAGTTTGATCTAAACTTGGGTGTGTTGTCTGTACAGATGCTATTTGAAAAACAAAAATTCGTATTACACACCTATTGAGACTTTCGATCAAATTCTGCTTTTTACTGTTGTTTTAATTTCAAAATAACATTATAAGTATTTCAGAAAGACTTAAGCCATTCTGAGTAACAAATTAAAAGCTCAAATACTAGGTATATAAGATCTTTAAATTCTTCTAAATATTTCAAAATTCTCAAGAAGTTCGATATTCGAGGACTACGATTATAGAATTGAGAAACAGTTAAATTACTACTTAACACCAATCAAGTGTGAAGGATATAAATTCTACATAATTGAATAATATTCTAAATTTGAAACGTTATAAATTAAAAAGAAAAACAGTAAATCTCAGACTTAAAACATTGATCAATTTGATAAGAGTAACCAATAATAAAAAAAATACTACCTAGAGTATTGAATGACTGCATAAGATCCGCAGGTTGATTCAGAGCGACCGGTTCCGATGAAACGGGAGTGCTTTGATTTGAAAAGGCATTAACTGGGGTCTGAGATTGAGGAACTGGAGTCATGATAGGTGAGGGTACCATCGTATTTGGATTTGAATTTGTGTTCGTTGGAGTGACACTTGGAGAAGGCGTGGGGGCAGATAAAGCAGGAGTTGTATTTGTAATAGTTGGAGGTGGAGTCGGTTTTTTAATTGGAGCAGCTGTGGCTATAGCAACTGGACGAGAAGGCTGAGCTGGCATCGAAGAATGACTTGATATTGTCAATCCTTGTCCAATTGTAACGGCTGCTACGGCAACTGTTTGTTGAGGAGCTGCACCTAAGAAATCTTCTTTTCAGTATTGGCTAACTATTTATTTTCTTTAATTAAAGAATTTTATACTTCCAAAAAAATTATTCGTTTATATGTTCTTCAGAGAATATTGAAAAAATGGACAAGGACTTTTTAAAACTAATTAAGTTTCATTTTAATAATTTTACTCCAATGAGAACTAAATTTTGAACTCGTAAGAAGAACTTGCAGAAAATTAAGACAAGAATATCAAAGTTGTGCAACACAAAATTTACATTCTGTCTATTCTAAAAAAACAAAGGATTTGCTCCTCTTGAAATTTATAATTTATTTTGTAACGATTCAATGGATCCAGTTTAAATAAATATAAAATATTAGCAAAACTAAAATAAAAGAAAATAAGAGAAATTGGAAGATTTGTTACGAAATTCTTACTTATTACGATAAATTCTTGGCTACGTTTGGTCTTGTAAATAATTTACCTAATAAAGTATGAGTGAACTTAAAATTAGTTGATATATATATATATATATATATTTTTAATAAAGGAAGGAAATTACAAGAGAACAATCAAATTAAACCATCAAATTGCAAGATATAAAATTTCCAAAAAAGAACATACTTTTTTTAGGTGGAGAGCCATCTTTTTAAAGTATAAAGTATAAATTGATGCTAAAAAAATAATGGAAGACGGCTATAAGAATGGGGCAAAATAAAAAGAAAAGCAAAGCCGTTTCCCTGAAAAAGAATTTTTTTATATTATATAAAAAATAAAAGGTAGAATCAATAAAGACTTGACTTTAGGGATATTTTCAAAAAAATGTATTTAACAAATTCAAGATACATCAGTATTCCAGCATTCAAATGTAAAATACAAAATTCTTCTACAACACATACATATTTAAATATGTATCTTATTTAAATACAGATGTATAAGTATAAGATACTTCCAACCCCCTATATATATATATATATATATATATTATATAATATTGTGAGTTTGATTTTTTTTAAATCTTAATCATTTCAAGAATTGCATGTGTATAACCAAGTGACCAAGAATAACCAGGAATTTATCGTAAAAGTACCGTATGTATACACCAAACAAAAGGAAGCAAGTTACCAATCCGATGCTTTATGTAACTACATTCAGCATTATTTAAAGGAATCTTTTACGAGCTCGGGAGAAGAAATTAAAATATCTAGTGTCTGTCGAAATTAAATATTAATTTCTAAAATCTTAATTTATTAATAATAGATTATATTTTAAAAACAATTTTAAAAAGCTCTAAATTGCTTTGCAATTCAAATTAAAAGTAATATTTTGATAATTCTATTCTCTACTGTCAACGATTCTTGGCCCGTATAAAAATTTGATCTTTTTGGTCCTCCACATGTAAGATATTACCAGTTTGGTAAAAATCTCTATTCAAAGACATAATTACAATTGATTGTAATTTATTTCTGCTATCTAACGATATATTATTGATATCTGCATTGATTTAAAATTATATAAAATTTTTCTTGTAATTTAACAATTTATAATAAATTTTTCTATTAAAAAATTCTTAGGAAAGCATTTTAAAAAAGCTTTGACTTATTTCATACCAAAAAAAAAAAGATTTTAAATGAGTACAGAATCCACTAACTAATTATAAATATCACAAAAGTGTTCTACATTTCAAAATTTAATATCACATTTAAAATATAAGGACAAGATTTTGTCGTCATTACTGATTTTATCAAAACCAAAAAAGGAATAGACTTTGCTATCTTGTTGAGAGAGTTTTTTCGATTTAAGCTTGGTCGAATTTTAAGGGTCAAGATGAATTATTTGAATGATTTCCTCTATCAATTTGTGAAGAATTTTAAACAGAAGTTTCTCAACACCCAAAAATCTAGTAAAACTCAATAGAAGAAAAATATTAATGAGAGTCAAAGCACTAAAACCGTTGTCCCAATTGCATTATAATGAATATAATTGCACTAGTTAAAACATTCCAACTACAATTATCCAGAATCCAAAAAAAAATAGACACTAAATTCAGCAATTCCCGACTTCATAGTTTATCATTTGCCCTTAAGAGCCTTACGCTCGTTAAGATATCACTTCTTTAATTCCCTATCGATTTTCTTCTTCCGAGCCCTGGAAATATCTAGTAATTATTTCGTACCTTGTTCAGCTGGAATATTATTTGCCTGCGTGATTGCGGGTTTTGGTGCTGGTCCCGTAGAATTTGCAGTTGGTTGATTATTCATCAGAAGACCACCGGTATGATTTAAATTAGAGGCCTACAAATTTCGAACATTAAAAACACTTTCCAACTAACAAGAACCTTCCACAATCTACCTACTTGCATTGTATTTGAAAAAATATTGAAAAAATTGATTTTTTCTGCAATCGAGTAGAAAAATCTCAAAAGCAAAAATATCGACATAATCATCCTAACAATCTAGCTAGATCGCTTTCTTACCGATGGAACAACAGTCGTGGCATTCGTCGTCGGAGGTGCGGGGGTCATCGTGGCCTTTTTAGATTTCTTTCTTGGTGGACGACTCGTGGCATTTCCTGTAATTTAACGTAATTTGCGTCTAGTGGACTGTGCAAATAAAAAATGTTGGTACACGAGGTACTTTAGAGTGGAGCTAGTGAAATGTCGATGGTGCAGAGGATACCAGCCATAAATCTCTTATTATTATAAATCCATATCTTTCCGACATCCAAATTCTAATAATCTTCAATAGATTCTGTTCTCGAAATCTTTCTGAACCCAGTATATTCATTGTAGGCCAATCAAACAACAGCCTGCACATATTTTCTAATAGATTTTATTCATATACTTATATTATAATTGTATCACTGTGTACAACAATGTTAATTTAAATATCTCAATTGTATGCCTTTTTTTGTGGACTTTCATTTCACGTTTTTTTTATATTAAAAAATCTTAATGCGCAGAACAAATCTCTCATTCTACATAAAGTCAATTATAGTTCATTCGTCTCAAATAATAGCGCTGCTAATAAACATTCACACACGTATTCGCAAACAAACACCCACAGACAAACACGTCTCGGCAAAGCTGATTCGTCTACACATTCGTAAATGTGTGAACGCTCAGCAAAAGCGTTCTTCTCATTCTCTTATACCCTCCATATCTATCCTCATTTTAAAGATATTTCTATAAGATAATAATAATAATAATAATAATAATAATAAGAATAATAAATCGCGATGAGGGTCGTGATGATAATGATTACAAAACGTTGACTACAAAACCGTCAAACTGCAAATTCTTCTCGTACAGTGAAGTAAATATAATGTTATGTTAAATTTAATTAAGGTAAATAAAACTTGTGTAATATTACATTATGGATTCAACTTAAAATTGAGTGAGACCTAAATGTAAATCCGAGTCGCAGTTAGCACAGTATTGAGATCGGTGGCAAAAACCTCCTGCTCGGTGTCTAATTCTCTACAAATTCTACAAATGGATCTTGAAAATTTGCATCAAATCTAACTAGGAAATTAGCGAGAGGTTCGTGGAAGAATTGAAAATTCGGCGGACATTTTTTCAGGGTTTCGTATAAAACAGCGAGAAGGAGTTCCAGCATATCTTAATTTATATAATATAACGAGCTGGACCACCAAGTGAGCCAACCTCGACTCCGAATATGCACTAGTAGAGTTTCTACTCCCTACTTAATAAACACGTGTCGTCTGCTGACGCGAATAATGCAATTAAAAAAGTTTTGCGTTTAACGTTTTCCTCTTCTCCTTATTTTTTTTTACCTCACGAGTATAACTTATCGCTAGAATTAATATTTTATGATATATTAGTCTTCACTATGTACAAAATGCGTATGCTGCAGTACTTCTTGGTACTTAGCGTGAATTCGCACAAAACAGATGGAACGCGTACGAACGTGGACAGAAGATATTGGGTGAGTATAAATAAGGAAGTATGTATAATATATATATATGTATAGATAGATGTATATATATATATATATATATATA
>UCOK01000112.1:0-26029 GCA_900474325.1 Synergus umbraculus | reverse complement strand
ATATATTATATTATATATTATATTATATATTATACATTACTAGAACATTACACCGCGCTTCGCTCGCCTATATAATTACTTCACGTTACGCACTTGTGACGATCCCACGTGACCATCTCTCTACCAATCAGATCACGAACAAACTGCGGACACTCGACAGGTCATCTATTTTTTAAGAAAGGAATTATATATTATATTATATATTACTACTATATTAGTATATATATATATTACTATACTACTATATCTATATTACTACTAATATAGATATTACTACTAATATCTTTGGTACTAAATATCTAAATACATATGTACAGTTTCAAAATTTGTTTTTCGGTAATTGGCAGTTGGCACCACTGTTTGCGGCCATTATGAATCACAATCATATGTACTTACCTCGTATCCCCGTCATAAAGATGTTCTGTCCTTTTCTATCGTAGCTAGTTAGAAGAGGACAGAACCATCTTTAGGACAAGGCATGGGACAATCTTCCTAGAATCTTCTTGTTTCTTGTAAGCACCGGCAAGCAAATCAAAACAAAGAATTAATATATATCAGTATCGTAGTCTGAAAATTCGACTTAGATCGTGCAGAAGATCATAAAAAGATTATTTTCAATCGTAGTACGCTTTAGTGTACGCTCTTAAGAGCATAATAATTAAGGTAATAATCATAATTTTGATGTTTTGCTAATGAAAAATATACTTTATTTTCCTGTTTGAATAAAAGATAAACCAATTATAAACAAGAAATCAATTTAGAATCACCTATAATATATTACAAATTCATTTCCCTAAACACTTGGTTGATTACCCGGTTCGGCCGGCGTGTAAGAAAAAATGGTGATGCCCTTGTAAACGTTAACAAATGAAAAATATTTTTAAAATCGCTGAAAAGTAAGTGTAATGAATTGGTAACATATTAACTTGTCGGATTTTTATAGATAATATAGATCTAATCTCTATCTATTTCTATAATGTATCTATCCCCTTTATTTAGTTTACCCTTGAAAAGTACGTATGTACAATGAATTTTGTTGTTTACCGTAAAGATCTTGCTTTAAGGGCGTTGGACCCAAGTGTTAAGCTCAAAATTCTATTCTCCACTTTACTCAACGAAAATTATAGATAAATATTTTTTTCTCTGTAGCGCTAATCTTTTTTCAAATATAAAACTGCTTACAAAGCGAAAAATATTTAATTTTGATACTTTATGCATTTCAAAGTTGAATATTTTCATTTTACTTAAAAAATATTTGAATTATTTATTTTGTCACTCTATACGCATAATTCTAGTTAAAAATTGATAAATTCTACAGAGGGAAAGAGTTCAAAATTTAATATTTGTTGAGTAAAATAAAGAAATCGAATTTTTAGATTAGAGCTTAGCTCCAACACTCTTAAATCTATGCAAGATTAATAGTGTACCGTTAATTTAATTTACCGTTAAAAAGTAAGTACAATGAATTTATAGCATTATTATAGGGTTACCAGCATGCTGCTTTAGTAAGATTTATCCTGCTTTCTTTATGCAGTTTTGGCACTGGATATATTGGACATATGGCAACCCTAATTAACAACCAATTAATTAGCCATTAACTTTTTCATACGTTTATTTAGTTTACCGTGAAGTTCTTGCTTCAAATCTAAGCAAAATGGAGGGAATATTTAAAACCCCTGTAACTGTTCTTAATGAAAGAATGGCCAAGAGAGGAATAATTCCAGTCTACGAGCTAATAGTTGATGGATTTGGGTCTCATCGGCCAATATTTAAATACAAAGTTACGTGCGATGGAGCAGTTGCAAATGGAACAGGACAGTGTAAAAAAGTAGCCAAGCACGACGCCGCAGAGGCTATGTTAAAAAAACTCAAGATTTTAAATAACGAAGGGGCTTGTTCCATGTTTTCCAATGATACTACTCTACCTCTACATCAAAATGTGGAAACCGCTGAGGAAAAGCCGGTACAAGTTTCGGCACCGGATTGTCCAAATACACAATCAGAAAATCTGAATGCTATGCAGGAATTATTGGTAATAATAATTTTGATCTAATACTTGTTTAAACAATTTTTTAATTATACAGTTTTTCCTATTCTTGCTCTTTTTATTCATTTAGTAAAGAAGATTCATATGAAAAACATTTCTTGTAAACAATAAAAAAGACAATGTAGTTTGGAAAACAATACTTTAATTGTTTTTAAAAAGAAAATAGAACTTTTATTTTATCAACCAGGAAAACTGAGAAATTTTTCAGGAAATAATAAAACCTATAATATACTTTTTGAATATTGAATTTTTAATTTCAGAATCTATGCAAAGCACGTTCCTTCTCAAAGCCAGAATTCTCGATCTTATGCTCAGGTCTACCTCATGCTCCTTATTTCACTGTAAGCTGTAAGGTAAAAAATTACCTGGAAAAAGGTTCAGCAACATCCAAAAAAGTAGCGAAACGGGATGCCGTACAGAAAATGGTAAATAGAATTAAAAAAACGGAAGATTCCAGCAGTAAGGTACAAGAGATGGTCAATTCCACCTTCGAGTCGAATAATAATGACATTTCAGATTGCCAATCAATTCCAATTTCTCAACGCACAAATCGCGAGAAATATTTGCTTTCTTTGTGTTCAACTGAAGCTAAATTAAAGAAAGCGTGTTCTGAATACACGATGCCTCCCGAAGTCGAGGCACAGTTGGACGTAGTAAAAAAATCTATTGAGAAATTGCTTACACTTCTCTAAAAAGTTCGTTTTCCAAATGTAGTGCGTTATTTTTTTTTTATGTAGAAAAAGTTTTACAGAAAGTTGTTTTTTTTTTTTTAAATTTAGTTCTTTAGTAATTTATAGCATTCTCGTTTATTTTTGCGCTATTTCATTACTTTTTAAAAATTTCTTAGCTACAATCATGTTCCTAATAGTAATTTCTCTGTATATTTCTCTAAATCATACAATATGATTTTTAAGAATAAATAGTTTTTATTACGTCTCACCGACATTCTTGTTGAATGTCGGTAATAATCATATAATGATGAAATATAATCTCAATGTTAGAAATTCTGAGTATTTCTCAGTCAAATGTACATGCTGTTGCATTGAGATTACCATTAGTTTATCTAATAGTATTAATAAACGCCTACTACGCGTGCGCATTGTATTACCAATTTCTTTTATTTTAAAATGTTTACATTCCCCTGTAATTGCCTGTATACAGTACGATGTACATTAAATTCAATCCAATTAAATCAACTGAGGACACACCTCATGATGAAAAGTGATTTGCAATTGTTTCGGTCATACATTTTATTCCTACATACCTCACATTTTTTATACTTAAAAGTCATTTAAATTTATGGTTAAAACAAGTCAATATAATTTTTTCGTTGCTTTTTTTATATTTAAATTAATTTTCACTATATGATGCAAAATTTGAATTTTTTTGACCCCTTTGACTTCGTGAATCTGCAATTAGATACACGGATTTTTGATTCACGGGTAAGTATGCATTTTAAAATGTAATTTTATTTTAGAATAAGCGAATAAAAAATTTTGTTAAAATAAAAAAATTATATATACAATTTTCTTATTTAACTTTTTTAATTCAGAATTTTATTTTAATTCTTTCAATTTATATTTTTAATAACTGGAAAAAATGTTTACAAATCGGGGAATTACTCGGAATTTTTTTTTATTGATTTTATGATGATCAGCTTGATTTTATTTAATCTTGTCATATTTGTAAATATTTTAGAGTGAAGAACAATTGCAGAAGCATTCGTTAGATGGAATTTCTGACCATAATGATGTGGAAAGGGCATATCATATTTTATCGTAAGCATATATATAATTTCTTTATTAAAATATTATTTTTTCTACTATATGCAAATGTATGGTCAAAAATATCATGGACATAAACCCATAAACAATTAACGCAAGTGTTAAGCTCAAAATTCCATTCTGCATTTTACTCAACGAAAATTAAAGATAAAGATTTTTTCGCTCTGTAGCGCTAATCTTTTTTCAAATATAAGACTTCATACAGAGCGAAAAAATAATTAGTTTCGATACTTTTTGCATAAAACAAATAATTCAAAAACTGACTTCAAAATTCAATACTTTTATTTTAATTAAAAAATATTTGAATTACATAGTTTCTCGCTCTGTACGCATAATTCTAGTTAAAAATTGATTAATTCTACTGAAGGAAAAAATTTCAAATTTAATATTTGTTGAGTA
This sequence comes from Synergus umbraculus, assembly GCA_900474325.1. Classification (NCBI taxonomy): domain Eukaryota; kingdom Metazoa; phylum Arthropoda; class Insecta; order Hymenoptera; family Cynipidae; genus Synergus; species Synergus umbraculus. The sequence continues at coordinate 21,799 of UCOK01000112.1, read as the reverse complement.
AAATGAAGAAATCGAATTTTTAGATTAGAACTTGGCTTCAACACCCTTAAGAGCCGGATTAAGATAATCGGTGGCCCAGGGCTGTAAAATTTTTCGAGGCCCCTACCCCTATATATTTTTAAAAATAAAAATAAACGTTAATTATTTTCGTGAAATAAAACGTTTTTTCTGTTTCATAAATATATAATTTATATTTATAATTCAATTAAACAAAATTAATTCGAAATAAACGACATAAAAAGAAGTTGCTTTGAATTCGGGGGCCCCGGAAAAGCGAGGCCCAGGGCTGCCGCCCATTCAGCACCCCCTCCCTTAATCCAGCTCTGCCTTTCAGAAAATAAAATTACTTGGCTAAAAAAAAATGTATGACTACATATTTTTATTGTTCACTAAAATCGAGTTCATGTATTTTTATTACAAGAACAAACGAGAGGTAACATTTTTATCTTTTTAAATCCTATGTTAATTTTAATTATCGGTGACTGGTAAGTAAGAAGTCTTCTGGGTTACTTGAGAAAATAGCGGTAATTTTCCGGATATTTTCTCATTCTTTCTGACGTATGTAATATACACATATATATGTATACATCTCCCGAGTTCCATTCTCCAATTGTCCGTGATTCAGGTGCATTTGCCGAAATGCGCCTATGTAAGTGCCTTGGCCTTTATCAAGCAAAAAGAATGGGTAATTAATCCCGTACTTGTGAATTGCATGATAATGTCATGTATTCAAAATGTGGCCAGCAAGAGGTGAAGCGTGTGATACGTAAGTACATACTTCACTTTTTAAAAAACTAGTCTCGACCAACAATCTCAATAACGTTTCACAATTGAGTTTAAATTTAATTGTCATTTGCACTAATTCACACCTTTACAATCATACAATCTTAAACATGAATAGAGGCTCGTTGTCATACATTAATATTGACCTTCTAGGGACAAAATTCTAAATTAACTGCACAAATCGATGGGAATTTCTGTCGTTCTAAAAATAATATGGCGATTGTGCCGAGAACAGAAACTAGATTGAATTTCTCTATTTTTTAAGCATTTCTACGAATGATTTTACGTAGAATATGTTTAATTAAAGTAATTAAGAAATTCTTTTATTCAGTTTGTTCTTGGTCAATAAAATTAATCAAGAAATTCAACTGTAGTTGAGCTAACCTCAAAATTAGCTGTCAAAAAGTTTTTAAATTCGCAAATAAAATTGAAGGAAGTTTATCAAGGTGTTTTAAAATCTGTTCCCAATTTAACTTGCTCTGACTTATTCCGATATGAGTTATTCTATGACATGTCCGTCAACTGTGTATTTGAGAAAAATGTCCTTTAAAGTTTTATTACTCTAATAAAAAATTTGTAGATGTGAAAATAATATCGGATATCTTATTTGACATGCACATTGAAATATGTTATAGAAAAGGCGAAGACGTTCAGAAAATAAGTGTCATTCATTCACTCCCGAGCCTTTTGGAAGGTGACTCTCAAGGATGTTTGACAAAACTAATTCCGAAGATGCAGCAAACTTTGCCTACAGCTTCGACCGAATTTCATTTAGCTGCTTCTTCTACGTTCAAAAACATACTAGAACAAAACCTGGTCAGTTACTCGATTTTCACACGAACTTTTCTCCAGAGTATTTTAAACTCACTGGAAAGTCGAGATCCAGGTAAAAATTGGCAACGTGTTTTTGAATATGAAATACTATTCTTATTATCATTAGTCAATCTTATATAATGTTGTTGTAATGTGAGAATTAAAAATTTTTATATATTTCAAGTCATTTCTCGTGCATGGTTGGAGACCTTACTGGATGTGATCGAGTTACTACCAGTAGACATTATACGCGAGGAGGTATATAATTTATAAGATAAGCTTTTAAGAAAAATAAGCTCACAGTTTTATAAACTTTTTAGAAATCCAATAACTTTTTGATCTAGATTCTTCCTCAAGCTATAAACAAAGGACAATTGAAGGAAACCGTGGCCTCTCGGGTGATTTGCTGCAAATTAGTAGGAAAGATATGCACTCGGTTTGACTCCGTCCTGTAAGTTAAATATTTTTATTTCAAATCACTGAGATTGAATTAAGTTTTTTCTTTAAAACCTTAATTAATTTTTGAACTTGGTATTCTTTTCCAGGATAAAGAAGGAAGTCTTACCAACCATACATTCTCTTTGTCAGGATGTGAGTAGTGATGTAAGGGCCAGCATTTGCTTAAAATTGCATCATGTTGCTAAAAATCTGGATCCGGAGTCAGTCAAGTCTGCATTGCTTCCTTCTCTCGTTGAATTGGCTAGTGACGAAGAAAGCAATGTCAGATTTGCATCCGTACAAGCCATTGTTGATTTGCTCCCGCACCTTCAAGAAGGTAAAAGCCTCAATATTTTGTAATAATTTGAAGGAAGAGTTTCATTATGAGCATTTAGTAAAACTTAATTTTGTAATTTTAGAGACGAAGAAAAGCACAATTATTCCCCTTGTGAAAAAATTGTTTGAAATTGCAAAAAAGACAGATGACGATGTCATACTTATTATTTCTGAAATTTTTGGAAAATTTATTCTGGAAATTGAAAGTGAGTAAATTGTATATAAATTACTGAGTTTGTTGAAATTCATACAACAAACTAAACATTTATATTAATTTTTCTTTTCAGAAAGCTTAAGTAAAACCGAATATTTTTGGTTTGTGCAGTATTTTCAGCAGCTCGCACAACTTGGTATTTCCTGTGTCAAAAAAGAGACAGAGCAAGTTGAATTTTTTCCTTTTGTGAGTTGTCAAATGTTCTTGATTTTAAATATTTTAAGTGCATACCTATTTTTGTAAAATTAATCCATATTTATTCTTTATAAAAATAAATTTATATTTTAGGATGGCACAAATTCTGTATATAGCGAGAAATACGTACAGGTCAGGCAAAATTGCGCGAATAACATACCATCCATGATGATATTTATAGTGTCCATGACTGGAGACGTTAATGTTCTACTCCCAACATTCTGCGACCTAGCGAACGATCCCTACTTTGTAGTACGAAAATCCATCGCGTGCATTATTCATGAGGTACATAATACATATTTTCTTTAAATCAATAAGACCAGTAGGATTTTCAGCATACACAAGATTAGTGATACAAAAGAAATTTCTTAAATGTAGAATTAACAGAAATATTTGACTTTGCCTTGTAGGTCGCTATTGTGTTAGACTCTAGAAGCGGATTAATAAAAACGGAATTCATTACTTTACTAAAATGTGACGCAAGCGAAGTTGTACATGGCTTGGTTCCTCATTTAGGGAAAATGCTCATGCTCTTAGCACGAAGTAAAACTATTGGAATAGACCAAGTTGTAAGTCTGAATTTTAAGAAGAAGACTGTTATCAGAAAAAACTTTTTATATGATTTATATAATATTTTTTTACTTTAGGATTCAACAGTGACGGAATTAGGAAAGGCATTAATAAAATGTGAGTCTGAAATATCGAGGACAAACAATTGGAGATTAGCGGAAACAATGATGGATCAGCTACAAGTTTTGCCAAAGTGTTTTTCGAGTGATTATATTTATACAAACTTCGTACCTTTAGCCATGAATAGAGTTTTAAATGCTGTGAGTTTTTGAGATTTCGTAATTATAGCATGAATATTTTACAATTTTGTATATATTATGAAAAGAGTGAGTGGTCTCCATAATTATTAATTATAAATTATTCGCATTACAGAGACCGATTCCAGTTCGTTTGGCTGCAGGAAAAACGCTTCTTGTTTTTTTACGCTACAACCTTAAATCCTTGCAGAGGACTGAGTTAAGGAATAAGATTCATGCGGAATTGGCTCGGAGCCAAAACTGTTACACAAGAATGCTTTTCACGCGCGTTATGAATGAAGCCTTGTCACTTTTTTCTTCAGTATATTTTAAAGAACATTTCTTTGCAACATTACTCAGTATGACTGAAGATCCTGTTGCCAATATAAGATTGAAAGTCGTTACTGTGCTACCAACATTAAAGACCCTAATACAACTTCCCACGGATAAAAAGTTGTTAGTTTCATTAGAAACCAATGTACGACATTTGATGAACAGTGAAAAAGATAAAGATGTCACTTCGGCTCTGATGGAAGTAACTCAAATATTGAATGATATTGAAGTCAAACATGAGGGGAAAGCAGTAAGTCTTCCAAATATTCAAAATTTAGTCTTTTGACACCAGGAGAATTTGTTAAGTTAATATTGAAGTGTAAAATCATTAAATAAAGTGGAAAAATTGAAAACCAACATTAATGTTTTGTTAAATTTATTATAGATATCGGGAAGCACGAACAGATTGGAAGCGGAGGACTTGCTAAAATATGAAGAGGAGCAGAAGCTAGAAAATATGGCTGTTGGAAGTTCTGTAAAAAAGGTTTTTAGAGCTCCAAAAACAGGTGAGTTATCATTCTTAGAGTTTACCTTCATATAATTTATATTTTGTTTACTTAGCTTTCAATTCAAATTGAAATTATCTCTACAGCTGGGCCAAAGAGAATAAGTTATGGAGAAGCGTCGACTTCTAAAAGTGGCAAAAATGAAACCGAAATCGTGTCTAGTTCTATGTAAGTAAAAATAGAAAAAGATTATCCATAAGGTTTTTTACGTCTGTTTTACTCAAGTTTACAAATAATTTCAGGTCTTCGCCTTTAACGAAAATTAAACAATCTACTGACACCATGAAATCATCGGAAATTAAAAGTAAGATTACATATATTAAATTAAAGGTCCACATTCTAAACTTTTTACATATTAATAGAAAAAAGTAATCAGCAGTTTATTTTCGCTATTGTATTAGACTATTTTTTACAGTGTGCATTTTCTATGTTACAGCGAATTCTACTACAGCTAAGCAGGCGTTCGACCCGAAAAAATCTAGGTAAGCTCTTTTTGTTTTTAATAGTTGCTACCTCTCTGAAATTTCTGTCGAAAATATTTGGGCTTGGCTTTATGGTATAACGAATTAACAATCTAACTTGATGATTAGAGAAAACCTAAACGTCTCAATTTACTATATGAAAAAAGAAAAAATAAAGTTAATACTAAGTTAGTTATTTAAGCTGGCTTCGTGGTGATTTTAGTACTTCTAGCAACAACCTAACATCGAATTGGGCACGCCTTGCATCTAACAGCATGCTTCTAGAGCATCCTTGGGAAAGAATGGGACCGTCAGATTCTGACAAACTTGAAGACAAATCGTACTCTCCTTATGTAACACATGATCCCTGCAATTGTTACAAGACAAGTTACATTTTTCAACCCCAATTTGTTCCTTCGAAGAGCAGCGACCAAGAGCCGAAAGAATTATCTTGCCGCTCTTGCCTCGACTACTCGGAGTACCTAAGATCAAGAAATTTACGCTACAGACATGACAGTAATCCCACTTCGGACTTTGCCAAGACCCTCTTACTAACTCACTTGGACGAGGATAACCATGAATTGTTGCAAGATTTCTTACTAACTCGTGATGATATTGATGGTGGTGGTAATAAAACTCCTGACCTTGTGGCTCTCCAAGCTCTAACTAATGTAGCTCATTATAATTCTTGTTGGGCTTTTAGCTCCATGCCCGAACTTCCAGTTACCTTCCTCGACGATGAGTTCATAATAGACGCCGGAATTCGAATCCCTTCGCAACTTTCAACCAGTCAAAGTACATCGAAAATTCCAAACCTACAAGACATCATTTACCGAAATAAGGGGACGAATGCGGATAGATCTCGCAGATATAGCGGATGTGGTATTTCAGATTTTCAGAAAGGGAAACCAAAAAGTCAAGAGTTCAAAGAGTCTACAAAACCTATTAGCTCCGTATATTTACCAGCTAACACACATTACAAAAATGAAACGAGACGGCCTTGGCACTCTGAAGAGCACCAGCTCGCCCAAAGCTCGAAATGCAATAAGTACTCAGGTTCTAAAACTAAAAGTGACTTTGAAATGAGTCAGGAAAAGACTTATGATGGGATGAAGAGAAATCCCGCTATTATAAGCAGGTCTAAGACAAAACCGCCACAGCCCAGAAGCCTTCCTGATCGGTCTAAACGTCATTCTGCGAATTATGCTATAAAACTCCCAGATTGTAGGGATACCAAACCAAATTTTAAGCGTCACAGTATGGAAGTGACGGATCATGCACCAGTGGAACGTAGAGCACTTCGAAGGTATTCTACTTTCGACGTGAATCATAATCAAGGCCCAAGTAAAATACCTTTAAGAAGTTTTCAATCTGGAAGCAGAACAGCGCCTGCGACTAGAGCTTCTAGTCCAATACGAGCCGAAGCGAGGCTGTGCTTTCAAAGAAGTGCCAGTCAACAAGGGAATATTCAAAGCTCTTCTCAGGAAAGAAGATTTAGAAGATTCACCTCTAGTGATGAGGAGGTTGATAAATTGTGTCAAAAGCTTTTGTATAGTCAAACTGCTCCTTGCAGCCGAGCGTCGAGTCCTAAAAGCAAAGATAGTAGGTTGCCAATACGCTTACAGAGGGAGAAACTGTAAGATTGACGGTTAGATTTGTTGTTATTGTTATCTTCAATTGCGAACTCACATATCTAGTATTCTTTCCACGTTTGGGTCTGGTCGATTTATCAGAATATTTGTTTGACTTGAAAATTTGTTTTAATTTTTTTCACTTGAGAATTTAAATCTGTTAATGTTAGTGGTCGGTTAAAAGTTTATAAATTATAAAATTATATATATGAATAATGAAGACATTATAATATCTTTTTATTCTGACGGACTATGTTTTAATATTAAATATTCTACAATCGACCGAAGTCCAACTTTTAAATAATTTTAATTTGTTAAAAATTTGGGAAAATGTACATATTAATTTATAGCAAGGACCAAAAGTTAATCGTTTACTTTCATCTATACACGTGAAACGAATTTCGTATTTCTTTGTTTTTTTTTTTGTTTTTTTTTTTAAGAAAGTTTACAGACGATAGGTATATAAGGAGAACAATGACGACGATATACAACTCAAAGGGTATAACGTGTCAAAAATGAAAAATGGTTACGAGAAACCGAGTATTATTAATATTCAAAGACACTAAAGTTAAAAATAGAATCATGTATGAATTATGTTTCAGGTTTTTAATGTTCTCCGCTGTACCTGAATCAGTCATTATTTTTCTTTTTAACGATGAAATCACACTTGCAAAGTGATGCATTTTTACTAAGCAAACTGTAACTTTTTATTTAAATCATTTTTTGATTAGGTTCAATCCTATTCGATCGAAGTTACCGTAACCTTTCAGCATTACTCATAACGTCCAAGTAGTCATTTAGTTATAGTTACTATTACTTTTTAATTGTATATAAATTCGATTTCTTCCGTATTGGAAGAAATTTCTATTTCTTCACTGCATCAAGTTTACAGTGGCACAAAAATGATTAATTTATGAATATGAATTTATTTAAGTTTTTATCTCTAAAATGTTGAAATATTATTATGGCATATAATACTTATTTAAAGAATGACGTTTGCATTTGTAAAAAAGTGAAAATACGAATCTACACTTAAAACTTATTGTAAATAGCGATTTGAGAACATAGTCTTCTCTTTTCGCTAAATATTTTTGGAAAAGTTTGATAAGAAAGACTGCTGATGTTTGATGTTTGAAGAAGCTTAAAATTGTAGATAATATTTAATACATTAATTCTTTTCAACTTGTCTTTTAATGAAGAAAAAATCGAAAGTTTGCAAAAAAATAAAAATCTGTTTACAGTTTCTCTTTTTTTTTTTCATTATAATTCACTTTTTATCTAATAAGCTTCTCACAACTGTAAATTGATAGATTTAGAAACAGAAAATTAAGATAAATTTGTATAATTAATCTATAAAACTTAAAGTTCGAAAAATTTCAATATTGTAAAGTTAGAACAAAGGCCAAATGTTACACATATAATTTGGATATTCCTCCAGTGCGATAAAGTGGGTTGAAAATAGCGAATCTTTTTAAATCAAAATGAAACAAAGAAAGATTACAAAGAATGTAAAAGTCCACAAAAAATATTTTTTTCAGAACAGTATTTTTTATTTATCTCCAAAACTATTAATCAAACAAAGACACTCGTAAAAACAAAACCAATGTAATTTTCTATATTTTATATTTCATTTTGATTTGAAAATATTCTATTTTCTTCCGCCATATTATAATATCATATAACTTAGAAAAGGTTACTATTTTAACTGTATAAAATCAACTTTATTGTTATGTATGATATGTAAATTTCTGACTTTGATTTGTTTTAAGATGCGATTGTATAAAATTAAACAGGATGTCGAAACAAGTATATTCTAATCCAAAGCAATATATTTTTAACTTTTGAGAGATATTACATTTCAAATTGATCTACTTTACTATTTTAATTATAAAGGCAAAAGAAGTTATTAATTTTTCAAAATGCCTTACGAATATATATACCATATATGCATTATACATTTGTACAGTACGAAATTTGTAAGTACGCCTCCTAATAAATCTTGAAGATTTGTTATAAGATTGCTTGTATTTGCAGAAGAAAAAAAAGTGGACTAAAAAGAGGAAAATGAAACTATGTTGGCTGCATTGTAAGTTACACTTTAAATTAACAATTTTGCAAATTGTCAATTGTCAATTTTAATAATTTACATCTTTCTAATGTACACCATATATTATATGTATCGACATCCTGTCTTTAAAGACTGAAACACAAAGGCCGAATGTAAACAGGTCCAATCGTTTCTATTATTCTCATTTTGTATCAATGAGAAAGTTTTATTTTTGAATGGTATTATCTGTAGGCAGTTTAAAATAGTTAAATTAATCCACACTCATTGTTAAGAGAATGCTTTTCTTCCATAGAAGACTCTTTCTCAAGAGGGAGTGCACTGTTGAATCTCTTAAATATTTAAATAAGTAGAATAATTTACACTGAAAAACATTTATCACAGAAACTGATATCACATTTTAGCATATTCTTTTACAAGTTCAGGGAAATCGAATTTGCATTTAAAAAAAGTAAAAAAAATAGTGATATTGAAGAGATTTTATTAATTATTTTACCTTTCGGACTAAAGCATTCTGATGTTTACTAAAATTCGTTTTAAAAATTTTATAAGTGTAGCAATGATACTAAACAATGAAAAGTAGAACTTTCCTTTTTTTCACCAAAAATCTTATCAATACAAAATGTATGATTGTTATTCTTACAGAGGTTGTAATTTATAGTGTACCCCTTCGCCTTTAAATATTCACTTACGTAATAATAGACAACCCTAAAACGCATTTATTATAAAATTCTGCTCCTTCGGCTTTAAGAATGTTTAAAGAATTAAGATTAATATGTGATCAGATAAATGAATATTTTCTTGTAATCGATTGTAATAAAAAAATTAAATTCCAATATTGAAAATAATATAGGTTTAAAGGTTCAATAAGTTTAAAGATCGTCGAAGGTTCAGTTTTTTTTTGTAAAAGCATAATTATTAGTTATATATAATTTTATTTAAGTGTAGAAAGTATCCCATTTGTATAGATAGTAAGGTGGGCCGAAAAATATTATTTTTCGCGAACCTTGAAGGTTTAAATTTGAAACCAAAATATTTAAAGGGTACCAATCTATTTCGTGGATTGTTAAAAACAAATTTCTCGGCTCATCTAATACAAAAAATGTGTCGAGAGTGAAATCTATTTTTCTTCCATGCTAGATACATGTAATATTTTCAAGCTTCGAAATGGATATCAAACAATAAATCTACCAGTAGATCAACAGACACTCAACATTTTACGAAAAAAAACATACAGAACACATTTGCCAAATGTAAACTATAATACTCGGATCATACAAGGAATTTTAGCTCATCGATATTGCTTGAATATTACATTTATTTTTATATAGAAATCTACAAACTGTTGTATTGCTGAATAACACTGTGCCAGAATGAAAAGAAAAAAGTGTATACTAGCACAGAAATATATTATTGTATGAAATATATAAATATATTCTAACGTTATTTAGAATTTTTATTAAATATAATTCATACCCTTTATATTTGTGAGGCGGTAAGTATAAATAGAAAGATGCCACTTTTTTGAATATCTTTATTTCTTCCAACCCTTTTTAAAAAATTCTGGATGCACTACAATCGCATGTGAATTTTTTCATTTACTTATCGATAATCGATATTATATCAAGTCACTTAATTTCCTTACAGAAAAATTCGACTGTTTCTTTTCTGCTCAAATGAATAAACTTTGTTGTGAATTTTTTGATTGTGATGATTAAAAAAGTTATTAAGGTAAAATACAAAATTTGACGAAAATAAAAAATGTTAATCTGTCTATAAAAACTTTTCAAATCATTTCAATCATCAAATTTCACAATGTTTTATTTTCTCGACGTTTACAATAATTACAATCAACGTGGAATGAGAAAAAAAGTGTCTTATTTTTAAATACTCTTCTTTCCTTAAATGCAAGAAGTACTAATGTCATTAGATACTCGAATATAAATCTTCTAAATACAAACGGCATAAAACTCGAAATACATTCGGGTTGATGGATGACAATAAGTAAATATATTATCAGTATTACTTAAAGCGACGACAAAGTAGATTAAATAATTGTCGCTAGTAAATAAATGTTATATTAAATTCAATAATTACGAATATTCAAAATTAAGTACTCAATTTTTAGAAATTACAATGTTTCCGAAATAAATAAATAAATAATTCCAATTCATAGTAGATAATTCTCCTGAATAATATAAAACAAACAAAAATGCATGCAATAAAAACAAAAAGAAAAATGAAAACAAACTTTTATATAAGGGTATATAAAATTAATAAATTAACTATAATTAAATTTGTATTGTAAAAAATCCAATGCGTTTAAACTTTGTAAAACATGATATCTGACCATGTAAAAGATTTTTAAATTCTTCTCAATATGTATTTGTTATGGAATATCAGATTTTTCTTTTTCCATCCATCATCTCGATAAATAAGCGGACAAAAAGTTCGTAGTATATAAAGACGATTTCAAATGTTTTTTAAACTCCAACAAAGTATTAGATACTTTGGAAGCTTTTTCGTTGTTCTCGATACAAATAAACGTACCAAATAAAATTAAATTTTATATTAGTACTTAAGACATTCTAGGGTAAAATTCATTCACTTGTAAAAAAACAAACCATTAAATCGCAACCTCTTTAAATTAAGATTTTGAGGTGACGAAATTCTAAAAACAATATACATATAAGTTAAGGTACTAAATTTTATACAAGAGTACAGGGGTATTATAGAAATCATAAAAATGATGAGCTTATTACTACGTAATAAGACGTGAGTATTCCTGTATATTTAGTACCTTAGATCATTCTATTCATTCTACATATTTCATATTTTTATGTAAGCATTCCTCACTGACGAAAAAAGAACTAGCTGAAGAAATTTAAAAAAACTTAATAAAATCAACTAGTTATTTTTTCTCAGAGGAAAAATATCAAAAGTTGTATTGTGCGTTTTGAGACTGAAGAAAGTAATCAGGAAAACATTATATTTTTTTCGTTTCAATTGTAAATCAAATATCTAGAGTCAGCTCATTAAAGATGGCCAATAAATTCTAAGAAAAAGCTCGATTTTGTTCCGGTCCTTAAAATAAAAAAATTTTTGTTTAGAAATTTAAAAAATTCACTGTGAGTTTACATTTTCCTCAGTCTCTTGATAGCAATCTTTGTACGATCAGCACTCGTAATAAAAGAATAATAATTTTCTTAGTGACGGATACCAACAGAACAATATGTACATATAATTAAAATAAAACGGTACATTCCCTTATCGACAATAATTATTACAGATAGCAGATATGATTGTTTGGTTTAAAAGTCAGCACACAGAACTTGGAACGCAAAGGAATACACAAGAATATCTGAACGCAGTAGCGTTATTAAGAATCTACTTACAAGTATTAAATGTATATTGTATATTCTACTTTTAGAAGTGGCTCCATGGCCAATACTTAATACTTAAATGGACTTTTATACTGATCAATCGATCTTAAGAGACAAAAGAGCTCGTAGTCAAAATTTAAGCTCGTCTAGAATTTGGCGTGCGTGTAAACGCTGTATAACTTCTCCCTTTCTAGTTTTTGTGCATTTGGGTGCGCAAATACGACACCATGTAGCATTAAGTGTGCTTGACTTTTAAATAAATACATAGGCCTTTTTCACGATAAAAAATATATTATAACTACAGTACTTAATCTTTGACTAGTATGCATTTACAAAAAGTGACTCCCAATTCCCGCACTTTGAAAAAATGCGACGAATAAATTGTCTTAATAGCAGACGTTAACTTTACCCTGCGAGAAGAAATTCTTCTTCAATACACTTGAACTCGACAAGTTGCTGTCATCAGTAACTGGGATTAACTCAATTCAAATGTCTTAACAGATACGATTACATATCAATGTTACATAATTTTTAAGAAGCCTAGTCTTCACTTCATGACTACGGATTTTAAGGTATACTTAACTCGAATATGTATTATTTAGAGGGTTGGCGCCGACGTGAATTTTCTTAAATTTGGCCGTGTAAACAATTTTACTTGCAATACATTTTCGAGACAAAAGCTTTCGGTGCAACTCTCTAATAATTTCCTTTTTTATTTCGAATAGAGTATAAATAGCGCATTATGTATATAATATTTAAAATGCGTAAATCTGTGTTATTCCGGTTCTTTCATTCACTTTCAACTTTGATAGTTTTATTTCTCTTTTTGCAGTCGCTGTTTTTAGAAAATGCTTTGCAGTCTTGTAATTCATTCGATACATAGATGGAAATAGGCTTCGAACTGCTGTGTGGAATAATTTTAAATGTAAGTCGTTGCAATTCAAGATTGAAAATACTGAAAACCGTATCCAAACAATTGCTTTGAGCAAAAAAAGTCACAAACAGGTGTGTCAGTTCGAAGCCTGTGGAAAGATATTAATAATTTTATAAAAATTACAGTTTGAATTTTAAATAGTAAGTATCACATGAAAATAGGGAAATTAATTTATGAAGAGATGATTCTAGCTGCAAGATTAGGATAATTGTGTCGATTGTCGTTAATAGTCACTGATTATCGAAATGTGACTAACTTCTTTAACAGTCTTATTAAAGGCAGTGTAAAAAGTATAAGAGAAGATTGAACTTCTTTTGTACATTCTGGGTAAGTGAGTTATTTTGTTTTGTTATTGATTTGTTTGAAATGATATTAAAAATCATCTCTAAATTTGAGCGAAATTTATTATTTTATTAAATTTATTTTTATTTTAGTTAATATGCCTCAAAGGTAGTTTTGATTTGTTGCGAAAATATCAAGCTTGATTGTTTAGAGCATTATTCTAAAAAAGAATCATTAAAACTTTGTATTATTCTTATCAACAATTCATTTTGATACCTATTTTTTTAAATACATTTTGGGTTTTTGATTAACATTCTTTTCATCAGATGATTTAAGTCTCATAATTTGAACCTTTTAATTTATATAATATAACTATTTCAAATGTTGTAAAAGGAATTAAATAAGTTTTTTTATTATCTTATGGAATCATTTTTGAATTTTTGAATTTTAAAATAACATTTCACCTATCTGCAGCTAGAATAACTTCATCTTTGTGCTGAATATGAGGCGTTTATTTCTCAAGGCAAATACTTAAGCAATTTTTTTATTTCTTATATGAAAATGAAACCATTTTTGGAAAATGAACTAAAAATTAAATTTTAAGACAAATGTATATTGAATATAAAGCTTAAGTATTTGAACTTGAGAAATAGTGTATTCAATAGACATTTTTAGACACCCTGTACGTGAAGAGAACTATTGAAATTCATAATCAAAGTAGAGCAAACGATACTCCAAGCAAACGTATAAAAATTGAGTCATTTCAAGGAATGAGAATTTCGAATCAGTGATGAGTACGCTTTTAGAGATGTGTCCAGATAGCTAATATGTAATTTCCGGTGAAGTGGTGCCGTACGCGTTGCTTGGAGTATGATTGCTCGACATCGTTCGTCGGCTGTTGCGCGCTAAGAAAACCCTATATTTTCAAAATTAAAGTTTTATTACAGAATATTCTAAAGTTTTCTAAGAGTACACGTGCACACTATTTTCAGTCTTGTGGTAATACTACTATAATACTTTTTTGTTTCGTATTTAGTACTAGAAACAATTGATCTGTATACATGTTTTTAATATATTATGTATCCTTTTTTTAGTTCATTTTAATTTATAACTTTGATTCGAAATTGTAAATTCAGCTTTAGACCTTAAAAGCTTACACTGAAGCAGATTCAGATATTAATAATAATTAGAGGGACCCAGAATACTAACTATTGTTTCTATTCAGTACTGAAAACCTGTTCAATAACCAAATTGAGAAATCAATGATAATCACAATATCGTAGCTTAACGTTAGTTTCGACAATCGGTTTTTAACTACTCCCATGAGTAAGAATACGTCGCATTAACGACTTTATTAGACGTCTTATAGATAATTCATATGATTTCCTTTAACGTCAGGATAATCCGAAAACCAATTTTTGAAAAACTTGATCTATGGATTATTCCGACGATCATAGATATCTACGTATAATTTTAGTGAAAATGTTTAATTATCCTAAAATCGCGTCTTAATTCTCAAAATTGTTGCGCTTTGTATCACTAGAAAAGACGTTTATAGATTATTGTTCCCTAAGAAAATACTGTTTTTTCTGCACAAAATCTGGTAATGTTTCACTAGTTCGAAAGTTATTACGTGAACAGCAAAAAGGAAAAATTTTCATTTTCATAAGCAGGGCTATTATCTTTTCGCAGGGTATTTTACTTCTTTCAATAATGTTTCCAATGTTTTAGCAATAATTTGTATTCTCAACAATTTCACGAGTTATTTTCAAGAGTGTTGGATCCAAGTTCTAATCTCAAAAGTGATTTTTTTGTTTTACTCAACAAATATCATATTATAATTAGATATTTTTTCGCTCTATAGCACTTTTCTTTTTCAAACCAGAAATTTGTCTACAGAGCGGAAAGATATTTAATTTCAACACTTTTTGCACAAAACAAGGAATTTGAAATCTAAACATGAAATGTTAACTTTTCATATTTCGCAAAAAAATATTAAAATTATAGAAACTTTCTACGTTATATAAGCTCACTACGTAGTCGAATATTTAATAATTTTATGTGTTTTGAAGTTTGCAATATGACCTATCAAGATAAAAATATTTTGGACAAAGATTTTAGTTATTATATAACTTTGAAAATAATTTACTTGAACCCTGTGATTTTTCTTTCGAAATTGTCATCCTTTGCACTTGTAACATTGTAAAAGCCTTTTTGAATAAATGTGATAGAATTCAAGGTCGTTACATTTGCTCGGATTTCTGGTTGTTGGGCCTATAATTGTAGTTCTTTTTGAACCTATAAACGCTTTTTGTTTAAACTCAGAATCGACGTTTCATTATGAAGAACAGATGTCAGGAGTCGACTTTTTATACAAAATCTAAAGTATAAAAATTTGAGCGTACAAAATAAATCATACTCGAAAAGAGATTTAGTCGCACGAAAGTACGACGAAGACGCGTACTTTATCCTAGGGCAGGATTTTTATAATACAATATTATAGTATTATAGTATAATTTGTATTGAGCATATTTTAGAAATTGTTGAAATCGTTGTAGGAAGTGTTTGATTATTGACTTTATTTCGACTATACGCTAGATTCTAGGTACTCTGGGTAATTCTGGGTGCTGAGTTCTGAAAATGTGTGCGGTAAGACTGGTAAAGATCTGGTTCAAGATTGAATTGAGAAACGACAATAACATACTGTTTATACGTATTGAGAGAGAAATAGTAGAAATAGTGAAATAGTAGAAAAGGATGAGACTGCTTTGTAGATTCGTCAAAAAATATCCATTTCGGTTTTACCAGAAATCCGCGTATAGTGTAAATAGTCGTAATAAATCCCGCTATCGAGACTAATTTTATAATTACCCTCCTATCCATTGTGATTGGAATTCCAAGGAACTTAGGAGTCATGAGTTGCTTCTGCAGTAGAATTATCATATTCAAGTTTCCTACAATGATTAAAAGTTCAATGCAATAAGAACTTTCTTGAATTCTTTTTGAATTTTCATGAATTTTCTTGAAGGCTTACCTTTGGAAACAGAAAATGTTCACGCGTCTGTCGCTCGAACGGTGAACTACTCATGTAACCTGGAGATGGAGATTCACTTTTCTCCATGACCGGAGTAATGTTTGCATAGTTATTTGAAGGTGAATTTGCACTTCGTCCAGAATCCACCAAGATGCTTCGATCAATTTTGTAATATTCTTTGCCACTGCGTGGACGCAATGTCGTTGTCACAACTCTGCCTCCCAATCTTCATATAAAAGAAAAATTAAGTATAAACAGGTATAAAACATAAGTTACAATATCGTGACCAATAGATATATTAAACACACGTACCTAAGACTATCCTGTGCATCAGAGGACGAATGAGATGAAAGAGACAAAGTCTCGATATAATCAGACATATCAGACGTTCCGCTGCTTGTGCTGTGTGAATCAGGGCATGGAGCACTGGAAACTTCATTAGGACTCGCGAATCCTTTGGTTCCCTTCGGCAAGCAAGAAGGAATATCAGCCTCTGCTGAGGAAGATTTAGCAGGCATCATAATCTTTTGAAACTGGAAAGTAATTTCCCTCAAAGGGTCGCTAGACTTGGACTTCCTTGGTAGACTATTGTGGAAACAGACCGGCTGTGTAATTTTGTGATACACCATCAGACCACTTTGTTTTTTCTTCACCGGCGTAGAAGTAGGCACCACTGAGTGTTCAAACTCAACAAATTCTGATGTTCTATGTGTTAATGATCCCGTGGAAACGCCCGAGTCGTTGCTACTCGAAGAATCACGATTATGTCCTGTCTTTGAGGGAACCGAAGAAGATCTTCGAATCTTGATACAAGACCCCGAAGACGACACGGAGGATGAATGCTGCTGAGGTGTTAAAGGCGCCGCGTTGATTTTACACTCCAAGGTTTCCTCTTCGTTCACTAGGGATTCTTTGCCTATCTCGCTTGGACATTTGTAGATTGTCAGATTCGATGGAAATGAAGGACTCTCTTCATCTAGATAACGAGCTGATTCCGCTGAATATGATCTCTTCCTGAGTAAAATGCTCGCTTCATTTTTGCTATTTCCATCAACTAACCGTCGTCTGAGATATGGACTAGATAGCATTGCCGAACCCGGGGCTCGATACTCAGATTCAGATCTCTTTTTGCTTCCCTCCAGTGGGGATGATCCCGACAGAGTAGGATTGCTCGAACTTTTAACTCCACTACAGAGCCGAGACCAAACCTCCTTAGAGCAGGCATTATGTGCAGGTTGCATCGGCAAATAACCAGGAACGGGCTTTCTGGGGGTTTTGTTCTCCACATCCATGACAAGATAATCAGCATCTCTCTCCTTAGAATTTCCACATTTTTGACAGACCTTAGCGTTTTCTTCACACTCATCACTCGAAGTTGTTTTTTGTGTTTCATCGGTAAGCTTTTCCACCTCACTATGCGAGGTCCCAGGCTTTGACAAGAAATCTTTGCTATTTTCATAATTCTCCAAAGACTGGGAAAAGTCAATATTAACGTAGTCAGGATGTTTCGCGTCCGACTGAGTATCGACTATTGGTTCGATATTTTCATAATTAGCATTTGAGTTTTCATAATTGGCACTCGTGTTCCTTGAAGCGATATCTGATTCTTCCTTGCAGTTGACCTTGGAACTGCTTACATTTGTGGGGTAGATATTGATTTCTCCATTAGCGTTAACGACGGGCATTTTACCTTCTCCTGAAAGACGTATAGGTTGAACGGTGACACCGGTAGGTTCAATTCCAGCACCTCGACGACAATACGGCAGTACGAAGCCTGCCCAGCTCATAACGTTCTGGCAGGGACAGGCGGAGGATCGAGGTGTCTGAGCCAACTTGGTAGGGCAACCGCACTGCTGCAAAACCACGGCTTGAGGTATATGCGGAGTATCATAGTTCGGATACTCATTGGGCAGTGCAAGACACTCTTTAATTTTTCTGGGTGTATCGTAATACTGATCGGCCTGCGATTCTGGTTGCTCGAGAGTCATACGGTGAGCGAGAATAGACTTCGGAACGTCGTAATTATTGTAAGGACCAATCGGAGGATCGCTTTTACGAAATGAGGGCTGTTTTTGAAGACATATCTGTTCTGTGATTGGCAGAGGCATCGGAGGCTTTTTTGTCTTGGGAATATTAGCAGGTTGTGGTGTTGGTTTCGGTGGTCTCGGTGGTAAAACTGCAGAACTTGGTGAGGAAAGGCGAACGGATTGAACCTGTCCCAATTTTGTCTGGGAGCAGTTGCACTCAGCTTGTTGAGAACCTGAAAACACACGATTTTTGCAAATTACATTGCTGCTTTCAAAAAACCAGTAATTTCCTGATTTCATATAAAATTTTTTCAGTCATTGAAATTAAAAAATTAAAACTTTCAATGCTAAAGATTCTTTTCTTTAGAGACGTAAAAAATAAAATATTACAATTTTTAACTAATATATTCTTAAGTACATTAAACTTTGAGTTATAAAATATAACTGTTTCACATTCTTACATTACTCGGAATAAAATTATAAATTTACTGAAAGTGCAAACTCTTCTAAGCTTTGCTCTAAAAAAAAGGCATCGCCTGAGGGAAATCAAGTAGATGGAAGCAGTAGCACAAGAGTAGGAGATGATAAAGAAATGGTAAAGGAGATAAGCGGCAAGAATGAAGGAAACATTTTATGGCGCTTTTAATAGAAGATAGAAAGAGAAAGATAAAGAGAATAAAAAGAAGAAGAGAAAGAAGTATCAGACGCGAGCAGAAAAGCTTAGTAGCAATAAAGATATTGAAGAATAGAAGGTAGTGGGAAGGGACGAAATCTAGTATGAAATGGGGTGATTTCATGATACGAAGAGTAGAATTTTCACGAGAATACGAAGTGGGAATAATTTAACACAAAGTTAAAGAAAAACGGATTAAAAATATCATTTAAAAATACATATTTTGATTAAAATGGTTTAAAATGGTGTAGCTATAATTGTTTCTATAAATTCCCTTACCTGTATCTTTATGTGATCCAGAATAATCACTTTCGTGACTGCTGCTGCTGTATGAAGAGAGCGATAAGCCGTCGAAAGCTCGAAGCGATTGATGTCCCGAATTGTTAGGTTGTGCTGCAGAATTTCCGATCATTGATGCATCCGCAGTCGTGCCACAAGTTGAAGACTTGGTTATTGTTCCAAGTTTTCCAATACAACTCGCACACCTTTCCAACCCTGAGTTTCCGTGCCGAGAAAGAGAGCAACTACGCCAATCACCCGGTCGATCGATCAATTCCGAGCTAGAAACTGAGTCTCGACAGCTGTAATCTCCTTCCAATTCCGCTTCCTGTCGACTTTCCGCAGAAGACCAATAAGGCGATCTTTCGCTCTTGTAGGTTTCACAGTTTTCTTCGTATAGGGTCGAAGAGTAAGCAGTAGATGAAAACAAGTCACTGGCTCTCGTTTCAGATCGAGAAAACTGACGACGGGGACTCTCTTGTAAGGATTGTTCACGACTTAAAGGTCTCCTCCGAGTTGACAATTTTCCTTCCGCTGCAAGCTGCAGCGTCTTCACTATCTCATTGCCCTGATCCGTGATTAAAACGTGAAGACCTTCGCCTCGACCGCACCTGGAACCTCCTTCGAAACAAAACCTTCCCTCGACGACTCCGTATCGACGCAGATGGGCAATTTCCCAAATTCCCACAAGTCTAGGTGGAATACCGACTGTGATGCAAAATCTATTATCCTGCACGCGAAGGTGTGCTGGGCCATTATTCAGTTTTGCTTTTGATGGAGCGGTGGAGATCAGAACCAAAAATTGCCGATCTGAAATACATAAAGGAGTTGCAATCACTTTTTTGGTCCAAAAAATATTTTTTGAAAACAATTTTGTTATATGATTGTTTTTAATAACTTACCCTCGCCTAAGTTATTTGATATTTTAACCTGCCACTGTATCAATCTCTCTCTTGTGTCGAATGCAAGGACTACAGTTACATCTTGACATATTATCGCAATAGTATTTGATTCCTTATCAAGAGTGAAACCACTTTGTACGCCAAGAAAATGTTGTAAACTCAACGACGCTTTTGTCTGTCCTTGTTTGAATCTGTCTTTACTATCTCCATATAGCTGCAGGTGCAAGCAATCTGAAATAATGGCAAAGACGATTGTCTGGAGTCACAAATTTAAAACATATATGTTAAATATATACAAACATTTGTATTTTAGGAAATGGAAATTGCGAAAAAAAAAATAAAAAACAGTGTTTCAAAATGTTGACTTGCCCTTGATCATAAAACTACAGACTTTTAAGAGGCAGATACAAAATTACACTTGCAAAAAATTATTTTTAATAAATTAAAATTTTAGAAGTATACAGTAAAAATGAAGATATATTTAAAAAATTTAAAGATATAATTTTACATTCAAATTTTATGCACTCAAGAACCTTTTGAGTTAAATTTAAATATAAAAAAAACGAATAATAAAAAAATTCTTTTATCTCCATAGAAATTCCATCTGAATCATCTATAGACATAATTAGACAAATGGTAGAATTTCTTCTGGTTCTTGGAGGCTGTACAAACTACTCATGTGGCATATGTTCACCACATAAACCGCATACGGCTTTTTTGATCGTTATCCGAACGGAAAAGAAAATACAATTTATGGACTCTCAAAAGTAGTCTACTAGGGGCGTTTATCGCGTGACTAAATATCGCAGTCATGGATTAATGAAACTCATTATAGTAAAGTATAACAGCCAATATAATAAAATTCAGTATTTATAAATTTCATTAATTCTGTATAAAAGAAACTTGTAATACCTATTCTTATTTTTATTTGGGACAACATTTCTGGATAAAATAGAATTAGAATAAATATTTCGTTCATTTGGATCTGAACTTTCAAAACTTCTGGTACATTTTAAAACATTAAAAAAAATATTTTTATAATTGTAATAAAAATGCAAATGATATCTAAATGATTATTTATTAATAATTATTAAATTACTTATTAATTATTAAAAATGTTTTTCACATTTTTGTTATTTCAATTTTGCGTTCATTATAATACCTAATAAGGTTTCAAACACATTTCGGGGACAAGACGGTTGAAACGAATCAATAAATTAGTTTAAGCTACTGAAAAAATGTGTTACTGGAAACCACTAATCTGTAACATATGTTCTAAATACCTTCCCCGAAAAAACATAGGGAGATTAGTAACGCCGAAATCTGAGAAACTCGCGAGGGTCAAGGTTGTAAAAGTTGCAGTTTGAAGATACCTAAAAGTTCTATTTCTGCCTTATTCTAACTATAACTCAAGCAATCTAAAAATTTCTCGTTATTTTAAATGAAGTGGAGAAGAGAGAATTTTAACTCATTTCGGAAGCAAAGGGCGGAGTTACGATTACGACGAACATTTTTCGACTTGAAACATTAATATTAATATTTTAGTTATTTCCTTTTTATGCATTTCTAGAAAAAGCATAACATTTTTTTTATTGACGATTGTTTTTAAGTTTCAATAATCAATTGAGAAAAGGAAAATTCAAATGGTTAAACATAAAAAACCGTCTTTACAACTATATATATATATATATATATATATATATA
>UCOK01000110.1:0-23170 GCA_900474325.1 Synergus umbraculus | reverse complement strand
GGGTTTTTCAAGGTTCCACTTTGCTCACCCCAAAGCATGTTCTAACGCCTAACTTCCTCGAAGAAGATGTCTTTAGTCCTGGTGAAAGTTTTTTTCGTCAGGTCGCCAAAGTGCTGATTAATTTGACTTAAAAATTCATTCAAAACCATAACACCCTGACGAAGATGTTTTTCGTACACCTAGTGCAAGCATTTGACTTGGGGTTTTCAAGGTTCCACTTTGTTCACCCCAAAGCATGTTCTAACGCCTAACTTCCTCGAAGAAGATGTCTTTAGTCCTGGTGAAAGTTTTTTTCGTCAGTTCGCCAAAGTGCTGATTAATTTGACTTAAAAATTCATTCAAAACCATAACACCCTGACGAAGATGTTTCTCGTCCACCTAGTGCAAGTGTTTGACTTCGGTTGATGTTGTAGGTTCCACTTTGCTCACCCCAAAGCATGTTCTAACGCCTAACTTCCTCGAAGAAGATGTCTTTAGTCCTGGTGAAAGTTTTTTTCGTCAGTTCGCCAAAGTGCTGATTAATTTGACTTAAAAATTCATTCAAAACCATAACACCCTGACGAAGATGTTTCTCGTCCACCTAGTGCAAGTGTTTGACTTCGGTTGATGTTGTTTTTTGTACCTGGTGAAGGTTTTTTTCGTCCGAAACAGTAAATCCCTGAGGAAGAGATTGTTCGTACACCTGGTGCGAGAATTTGACGTCGAGAGTTCTTTTTCGAATGGAAATTCCAGTAGAACATCCACATGGAATTTTTAGTGGAATTTCCACATGGAATTTCCGTAGAACACTTTCCGTAGAATCTTTCCACGTGGGTCAGGGGTCTCGAAGTGTTGAGAATCGATGAAAACTTGATAAGTCAAAATTCATATGAATCTAAGAATGATGAGTGTAAAAAAATTCATTCAAACTTTTATTACATAGGAGCTTTATTTCAGAATTTTGTACAAAGTATTATACAAGTACTTAACAAGTAAGAGTAGTTACATATTTATGCCTCTTATTCATGCAGAATTTGCGTGGGGTGCCACAGTGTACTTCGGTATTGCATTTTGAAGAATTCACTTATAAGAAATGTTGTATTGAAATCTAATGCCTTTTAGCACGTATACTTTTCTTTTGGTCGAGATCGTGATCCCGATTTGGATAAAGGAGTTTCCAAATTCACAGAGAGTCAGTTTACTCGTAAACTAAAAACAGTTTATTATTACGTAGACAAAATTAAAGAAACGTTACATTTATCGCGGTTCTCGTTAGTTGCATTTTTTTCCGACGCCTGACTTAACGTAACTCGCTCCCCCCCCTCCCCCCACCCTCTCTCACTCTCTATCAATATGTTTATATATTTATCCAATCCCATCATTTTTTGTAAGATAAGTGCTTTTTTTTTACAAAACTACAAATACAAATTTTAACTTCAATAGTCGATTATTCGGCTGTTTTTTTTCCACAAATATTATAATTAAATATACATACTTTTCGCTTTATAGACAAACTTTTGGTTTAATGGAGAAAAGTGCTAAAGAGCGAAAAAATATTTGATTGTAAAATTGTTCGATTCAAATGAGGAAATTGAACATTGTGGTTTCAATTTGGTTCCAGCCCCCTTAGTATTTTTAAAACAAACAATTCTGTATGATAAAATCATTTTTTTTATTTATTAAAAGTTATAGTGAAAAACACGACACACAATTTCACCTGATTTAAGGGCATGTATTACTTACCCTATCGGTACCTTACCGACATTTTTTTCTCTATAATGCTACGTCTACATTTATAAAGATATCAAATTGACAATTTATAAAATTAAAGAAAATATGCTAATATATATTTGTCTGGTCTTAAATTTTTGTAAAAATAAAAAAAAATGTTTTGAAAAATTTTTTTTCTTTAATGTCAATATTTAGGACCAGACAAACGTACCTTAGGGCTTTAGCTTCAAATATATAAATTTTCAATGTGGTATCTCAATAAATGTAGACGTAACGTTACAGAGAAAAAAATGTCGGTAAGGTAGGGATCGGGTAAGTAATACATGCCCTTAAGTGTTCGTCTATTCATCCAGCTTTTCTGAACGAAGAGAGACCATCTTACAAATGTCTTGGCGGCAGGGGGGGAAAAGGTTCTATGAGGAAAGTTGAACGAATAGACATTTGGTATTTTACTTTCTCAGCGAAGTATTGTAATCTTAAAAAAAATATTCATATTTTAACACACGTAACGTAACCTGTATTATCTAAAATAATTTTTCCGAAATTGCAACATACAATTAATTAAAAATAGAAAATATATACAATGTGTCTTAAAACTCAAAACTATAATTTTAATGGTTTATTTTCTAAGGATATATTAGTTACATTCGTCAAAATAAACTTTCAAAATGGATTTTGACATTAACTTTTCGAAACATTTTTATTTACCCACGTAGAGTTATAAATTCTTGAAAATAATACAATAAATGTATATTGCACTATATATATATATATATATAGTACGAAACGGGAGCAAAATTCTCTGTTAATATTCGATTGTAGAATACGTATGCGTTTTATAATTTGATTATTAACATTAATAAAAAATAAACAAATGTGTAACAGTTGCTATTTACATATTAGACATAATTTATTTCAAATTGAAAAATGTTTGAATATGTTGTTAAAATTTGTTATTATTTCACAGTCAATAAAATATTAACTGAGTTGAAGTTTAAACAATTTCAAATAACTTAGTTTCTATTATATATTTTGACCTTTTATGTTTACATATTCAAAGTGGTTTAAGTTTTATACATTTTTATACAGTTTTCATCAACGTACGGTTCAACAAATTTTTTCTCATGTCAAAGTCAACCTATGCATTATTAAACATATTTATAACCTTTCCATAGCCTATAGTAATAAGGTCTCGCGGTTATTTTATTTACATTTACATGTGCATATGAAATGATCAATAAATGTATTTATTATTCGACTGATCGCACTACTTGTTTCACAAATCTATTCTAGTTAGTATTTTTTTAGTAAGGATAACACGTTAAAATTGTTGGATAACGGCAATGGTAAAAAGGTACGTTACTATTCTTTGCTTTATAAAATTCTTCAATGTCGTTTTGACACAAAAAACTTCCTGAAGGTTGATGGAATTTGAAAGAAAAAGCTGTCAAAACTGTCAAAATCTGTGGAGAAGCACAAATCTATCAGCTGGATTTCAACTCGAGATTTTGAAGGCACAAAAAGGCAAATTTAGAGCTTTATGGTAGCACCAGAGGGAAAGAAGACTTTATTTTAACAAACACAGCTTGCTCACCAGTTTTTCGAAAAATCACTTTGACAATGATCTCGAAGTTTTGTCTCCCTGGGTGCGCAGCACACGTTGACTAACAGCTAGAGAAATGTAGTCAATGGTCAAAATTTAGAGCGTGAATCGTGCGCCAGATTACAGTTAATATGGCATCATTTCTCTATCGGTTATTCAACGTGTTGAAATCCAGCTGAAAAGTTGACAAAATTAGTCAGGTGCGCAACAATTGTATCAAGGCAGTGGGTGTCGGGATAGCTATCCTACACATTAAGACTAAATAAGAAAAAAAAAAAAAAAAAGAATCCAAACCCTCAAAAAGTACATGTAGTCTGGAATTTTATTATCCGTCTAATAATTAATTTGGACACCCGTGCATATTGCAAGTAGGTGTACTCAACCTACTGTCTAGGTGTCCTGACACCCAGACCCTCGTGCTTGTTACGCTCCTGGAATCCGAGTTTTTCTACATGAATGTTTTTCAAATTCCATCTGCCTTAAAATAAACAAAGAAAGATGTTTTCTTTTAAGTGTATATGCTAAGTAGAATATTATGCAAAATATACTGGACTCCCTCAATATTAACGAAATCCAAAACAGAGTTCTCGCGAAAGCTTCGAATAAATCCGCCAATTCGAATTAATCATAATTAATCTGGAATTGCAATTCGAATAAATCCAAATGAGTCCGAATTTAACTGAATTTTTCGGAATCAACCAGATTGATTCGAATAGACAGGATTAATTCGTAATCATTTGGATTGAAAGTCCTGATTGACCGAATTCATTCAAATTGAAAGTTTCGATTAACCCGATTTATTCGGATTGATAGATCGGATTAATTCGCGTTGGCGTATTCATTCGGATTAAAGGTTCTGATTGCTTTTAAATGGGTTTTGGATTGAAAACTTCCTTCGGATTAAATCGGAATGAAACTGTTTGGTTGGAATACAAATTCCGGAATGAGTTTTAATTCAAAGCTTTCACTAGGGAGGCCCTCTCCATATTAACCAAATTTCATATCAATTCAGCACGCATATCGCGTAAATTGAGAGAGATTCTGATTAATATTGAGGGAGGAATGCGGTTAATATTGCGGGGTTCAAGAGTATATTATTTTCTAAAGTATAATTCTTTAAATGATTAAAATTCTTGATAGTTTAAAAAAAATTAAAGAACTTGATAATGTACCCCGGAATCTCTCTGTGAGTTGTCAACGATTTGGAACTTCTAAAATAAAAATATAAGACAGGGCCGATTCCACCAACTATTATTAAATTTTAATTTGATTAACTTTATTTAATCAGTACATTGCGTTCCACCATCATTTAAACTATGATTAAAGTAGTTTTAATCGCTGTTTAACTTAATCGGCCATTCTTGGCCGGTTAGCGATGTAATCAGCAATTAAGGGTTCAACATAAATCTCAAAGTTTAGTTAAAGTGAAGTGAAAAGTACTTTTATGGCAATATAAAACCATATCCAATAAATATCATGTAACTTTGATGATCTTTCGGTTAATATTGCTTGACACAATTTCTGCATGGGATGAGAAGTCGGGTGTCAGGCGCCCCTATTTGCTTAAAACTTTGCCCGACCTCGCCCCCAACCACCAAAGGCCGGTACTGTCCCTCCCGAAACTTAGTTTCATTTTATTAAAAATACCGAGGGGCTGTGCACTGAGTAAGTCTTTTGAATAACACCTCGAATCGAGTATGGGAATCCTTCTAGGATTCAGTAGTATTCTCTAGCAATATCTGAGCATTCTTTGAGTAGTCACAAGTGGAACCGAGTCGGCAGTCCCAACCGACCTAGCAGTTTTGGTAGGTTCGGATGTGCGCAGCAAGAGGTGGGCAAGAGAGTAGTAAAGTGGTCACGGAGTAGTTGCTTTAGCAGTCTGTGTAGTAGCCTCTTAGGCTCGTTAAGTAGTATAGCAGAAATTGACTATTTGACTGCCAGAATACTCAGTGCACAGCCCCTCGAAAAATAAATATTTTTTCCAAAAAATAACAAAAAAAAAGAAAAAACTGGTAAGCCTGTCATCGCGGAACAACCCATCCTGGTTAAACGACACTTCAAACAGTGTATTTTTTGGGCCAAAAATCTATATACAATTCAAAATGAGTTACAGACTTGAGTTGTTTTACATCCATTTTTATTTTTTGAATAATGCTCCAACCTTAAGTTTTAATATTTTATTTAAAATATTTTATTCTACTGAGTATTAACCTTTGAATTTAAAAATGTCATTTTTTAAATTATTTGCTTTTATATGAGAAAAGAGCAAGTTAAATTAAAATTAATTTTTAATGATTAAAAATCAGTTAACGTAGAAATTTATAAGTTTAACTTGAAGAAGAAGTAAACTTTGCACGACACATTTTTCAATTGTATTACACATTTTTACCCCAAATTTCTCAAATCTTTCCATGAATTCCCGGCATTTTCAGAATACACTGTACTTCCAGAAAATTCCGGGTTTTCCCGTTTTCTCGAATCTATAGACACCTTGGTGACTCAAGAGACTTTACATTTTACAAAAGAAATATTAAAATTATATATTTTTTCGCCCTGTATGCATATTTTTCTTCAAAAATTGAATAGCATTACAGAGCGAGAAAGTATCTAATTATATTTATCAAGAAAAATAAGGACATCGAACTTCAAGCTTAGATATTGGTTTCAACGCCCTATTCCATGGCAGCAAAAACCGCAAAGCATAAAGCAGAAAATCGAATAAATTAAAGAGATGGATAGATTCACTTTTTTATTTCGGTCTTATGATTTTCTGTTATCTCCTTTGCGTTTTCTGCTGCCATAGGAAGAAACCCTCGCTTCATCTCTTTTCCTTTAAAATCTTACTTTGCTCTACCTCGATATTGATGTGTATGGTTCTCAATATGTGTAAGGTAATTCGTTCATAGAGGTATAAGAATAGATAAAGTGACCATCCGTCCTGTATTTCGCAGGACAGTCCTGTTTCTTAACAATTTATCCTGCGGCTGTGGAGATGAGCTTCCTGTAAAATGTCCAGTTTTTCAGCAATTACTAATTAATAAAAACAATAATTAATTATTTTTTTTTTATTCTGTCTTTCCTTTTTTATTTAAATTTTTCGTATTACCAAAAATCAGATAATCCCTTAACCAGTTATCAACTGTCTGATCTATCTATTCCTATATTCTGCTAGAATTTTTATTTACACAACCAGCTGTGTTTACTTTTCTTTTTCTCAGCGTTACTATTACAAATTCCATTTCTTATAAATGTGTTTATATTTAGGCACAATTTTAATGTATACATTAAAGACGCTTCACCTTTGCGGCATTAGCGAGGTTCTTTTCATTTTCATGACTTTTATACGCTAAGACAAATTTTAACAAATTTTAACATTCAGTATCTCAGCAGAGCACCTCTAGCACCTGTAGTATAGTGTGTGCCAAGTTTTGACGGATTTTCAAAAAGTGAGAGTGATGAATTATTATTAATGTTTGGTAGGAAGTGCATTGTGTATTTTTCGAGAAATGATGTATCATCTAAGGTAATCCGAATATTTACTCTTTCGCTGTATTTTCTGAACTCTAATGAAATATATTGATCTTTTGTTGTCAACGTTGTCAATTTCAAAATTTTATCATTTTTCAAAATTCAAGTGCTCATAACTTTGTAAATAAATTTTTCTCTTGAAGTCGGTAAAGAAAAAATCTACCCGAGCTACTATTTTATGGAATAGTATATTACGCACCAAGGGAGGGAAGCAGGCGTTTTTTGTCGAGTGTTGCAAACGTCGCGCGAGACAAAAATGCCTCCCTCCCGTGGTGCATATGTTATTTTCTTCAATAAATGTCCAAAAAACGCAAGTTTTCGTTCATACCAGTAGCGTCTAGGGAAGTGCCCCCTTAGCCCCCCGAAAGAAAAAAAAACACCTCAAAAGAATTAAAAGGTTATAGAATAGTACAGTAATATATAGTAATACAGAAACAGCTGGTCATACGTCGGAATTAACTCATCGTTTAACTCTCCTAGATTTGATATCTTACTGGCTTAATCGAACACTATTTTGAGGTTACACTTCCATGAAAACAGAAAACCATGACATATTGAAACGCCGTAACGAAGTGCCAATATTCTCCGCTGGAGGCAGCACGTTCGAACTTTCTTTCCCTCTTCTGAGTCTTTTTTGCCCTGTTCTCAATCTTTTTTTTACCTATGACGCATTTTTTTACCCTGTTATTAGATTTTTTTTCCCTGTTTTGTTCATCGGTCTGAAAACAGCAACGTCCAGTCCGCTTTGCACGTTAGAAAACGTGCATTGTTTGGACATGTGTTGATGAAAAAAATAATTTATTAAATATAATTTTTAGGACACTTTTTTAAGGCAAACTTTTGTGCTCATTCAATGATCGATCACTTTGCTTCCTCATAGAGGGAGCATTAAGTCAGGTACGTATCGAGAAATCGTGTATCTTTCTTCAACGCTTGGAAAACAAAGGACAAATAAGGGGTCCTGGCCCCCCTTTTGTCCTTTGTTTTCTAAACATTGAAGAAAGATACACGATTTCTGGATACGTGCCTGCATTAAGTATTTAATATATTAATTTTACAAGCTTCGTTTACTTTTCTAATTTTACAAAAATTCATTTTTCCACTATATCTTCTCAAATATTGAAAATTTAAAGCTGATGTAAGGAAAATGAAGATTCCTTTCATCGAAACGAAACGATTGACCTATATAATTAATGCATTTCATTAAAAAATAAGGATATTATCGTAAGAGAGCTTATACCTTTTTACCTCTATATATATATATCTTATACCTCTATGAATTCGACGTTACCTTTTACTAGTTACAGTATAGAGGTAACATTCTAATTTTTCAAAATATAATCGTAATTTCGCAATGCATTACCTTTGAATGGTAACGTGCCAATCACTGTCGATTATTTTGTTGTTCATATTTAATCTGTCTTTGAAAAAGCTATTCTATATGTACATTCCTTATCTCATTTTAACTGGGGCAATGTTTTAGTAATTAATTGATACAAGTATTATAATGAAGAATTTTGGGTCCTTAAGTTTCTAAACCTGGAACAAGGCTGTGAAATGTTTGAATATCATGAAAGGCTCTACCACAGCTTTGGTTATTGTTACGTTCATATTTGGTCAGGTCAAAATGTTCGTCTAGATTTTGTAACTCCACTAAGCGTTCTTCTAAAGTTTTCGGCGAATCAACGAATCTTGTATAATCACAAATTCTATCGGAGTCAACATTGTTTGTTTCCATTATGTCAATGTTATTCGTCCGTTGAGAAGTACTTAAGCTAGAGGTGAAAAACGCATTATCTCCGCTGGAATTGTGATGAGTAAGATTGTCAGCGTTACCCAATCGATTTTCATCAAGTCCAAGGGCATGATATTCGGAAGACTGCGAATCCGTCATATTTTCAAAATGCGAGAGTAGTCTAGGAGTTGATGGAAAAATGTAGAAATCGCTGAAAACATCATCTGATAGAGCTAGGTCGTCATTTCTTTGCCTTTTCGAACTCTCGCTGCTCCTGATATCTTCATTCAACCTATGGAAACATCAGGAAATATTTATTTATGTACATCGACAGTACAACGGATAAAATGACTTCTACATTACTGAATTATTTTGTTGCAGTTCAAATTTCAAGATATTTTAAGTGATATATATTTTTCGAGATTTTTATCAATTTTAAGTGATTATTTAAAGAATTTTAAAACGTTTTTAGGAATTTTAAGAGATTTCAAGTGGTTTCTGTCAATTTTAGAGGTTTTTAAAAATTTTAAGTGATTATTTAAAGAAATTTTAATGATTCTAAATGTTTTCAAATTCCTTAAAATCATTTCGAACCTCTTCAAAACTCTTCGAAAACTCTTTAAAATTCTTTAAAATGCTTGATATGGCTTGAAATTCATTAAAATCGTTAAAAACTCCTTAGAATTCCTTCAAATTCTTTGAATTTCCTTAAAATTATTAAAAATATCTTGAAATCCTTAATATCTCTCAAAATTATTTAAAGTCACTTCAAATTTATTGAAATACATTGAAATTTTTTTTAAATTCTTTAAATCGCTTAATATCACTTTATCTATTCTTTAGAATCTTTAAAAATATCTTAAAAAAAAACTTAAAATCTTTTAAATTCCTTGAGATTCTTTAAAACCACTGAAAATGTCTGCAAATCTTTCAATTTCTGTGAAATTTCCTAAACATCGTTAAACTTTCCTCAATTATTTTGAAAAAATTTTGAATCTTTTAAAATCGTTTTAAATTATTTAAAATCAGAATTTTTTTGAATTATTTTGAAATACTTTCGAATCTTTTATATCCCTTGACATTATTTAAAATCATTACATTTTTTAATCTTATGAAAATCCTGAAAATCATTTGAACTATTTAAAAATTACATAAAAGCCATTCTATTCCCTTGAAATTCTTTTCAATTATTCAAGGTATGTTGAAATCTTTCTGCTTGAATTCTTTTTGAATTTGTCTGAATTCATAGAACATTTTCTTAAATTTCTGTTCAATTATGCAGGTTGAATTATTTTGAATTGATCTTCAATTTGCTGGTTGAATTTACATTGAATTTTACGGAATTCGCCTTGCAACGGACATAATGTAATTTTTTTACTTTAGATTTTAAGACCGTAAAAACTGAGACTGTTCTGATTTTTTTTCAATTCTTTGAAATTCCTTTGAATTTATTTAAATTTCTGCTGAATTAAAAATTAAAATTTTTTTGACTTGTATTATTGAAAAAATTACCTTTTCACTAGACGTGTGCATTTTGTCGGATCGAATATAGCATTTTCGATTCGACGTGCGTTCATTATCGAATTGGATTTTTCGATTCGATCGGCGCGTCCGTCGAATGTCGAAAAACTGACATTCGATCCGTGCTCCCGTCGGATCGGTTTTTTCGATTCGATCGGAGCGTCCGTCGAATGTCGAAAAACTGACATTCGATCTGTGCTCCCGTCGGATCGATTTTTTCGATTCGATCGGCGCGTCCGTCGAATTTCTAAAATCCGACATTTCGGATCGGTTTTTTCGATTCGATCGATGTGTCCGTCCAACTTTGATAAATATATTCCATATTACGGTTTTTATATTCGATTGGCCCATGCATGACGTGAGGCGGAAAATCCCATATTTTGTAAGTGCTTTAGATTGAATCAGTTATTTACTTTTTTTTAGTTTTTTTTTTTTACATATTTCTTTCAATTAGTTTCATCATTAAATCGATTAATTCATATAAATAAATTAGTTAAAAATCAAAATGTGAAAAGAAAATATATTAAAATTAAAGAATTTAGAAACAATTCGAAAAATTTGAATTTTAAATTAATATACTCCGAACTTTTAAAGATTTCAACTTTCACCAGCAAGGCCAAAACATCTCAGAATGGTGAACTGATGACCATTATTAACCATTTATTACGAATAAAATGAAAATTTGTGCCTAAATAAAAATACGGAATTTTTGGAACTTAGCTTTATTATTCTTTTTATTCAAAAAATTATTCAAATACCACGAGATACGTTTAATACTAAGATACGTTGCTACTCCATTTAATTAAGGAATATATTTATCTGTATGAAAATTTAAAAACCTTAAAGGAAAAACTATAGTTTCATGAAATGTATGGACTTTGTATGAAATACATGTTTAAGTTTTGACATGCCTCAAGAATTATTTATTTATCCATTAGCGAAAATAACGCGCGCGACTCGTTTCTTATACTGATTCAACGCTTTTAGTTATATAATTTAAAATATTATTTATTAAAAAAAAGTTTTAATTATACATTATAAATACTTTAACATTTCCAAACATTAAGATTCAAAGTTAAAATATTTTTTAAAGCAAGAATAAGATATTGAAAAATATATTATATATAAATTCTGATTTTAGTCTTCAACAGAAATTTCATCTGCCTTCCGCTAATTGAAAATCTATCTTACCAACCAAATTGACTGATCAAATTTAGAAATCCTCGCTAAATTTGTCATAATTATATTAGTTTTACATGAAGCAGAAATCTAATTTAATTATAATAAGATATTATATTGAAAGTCTAAAGCCGACCTATCGAATCGAAAAAACCGATCCGACGGGAGCACGGATCGAATGTCATTTTTTCGACATTCGAAGAGCATCCAAAATCGAATGGAAGTCGGATCGAATTTTTTTGCACACGTCTACTTTTCACATTTTTTTTTAATGACAATAGGTACTGTGAAGTCTGTAAGTTACATTACCGTTTCCTTGATGATGCCTCGTTATCCACAACATCAATGAGGATATTTCCAGAGATATTGTTCTCTTTGGCCGAATTGTGAATATAGGAAACAACAGGTAGCCCATAACTTCTCTTTTCATCTCGATTTTCACGCTGTAACCTTTTTACTGCATTGTTGATAAGAACAGATCGGCATAAGCTTGTTTCGGGGTCCTCGATACGTCTCAGTTTGCCCGCCGAGATTTTTAAAAGTCTGCGGCGTTCTTCTCGGGCTCTATACTTCGGGGAGATCATCGTCGGTCTACTTCTACGTATCACTAAGTCCTCTTCTAGTCTCATCTTTTTTCTAACAAATAAAGACACATAATGAAAAGACCTGTAAAAGTAACTACCTTATCTCGCTATTTGATTTAAAAAGAATAAATTAATTGCAAATCACACAATAATCTTTTTTACAATTTTTCACAATATTTCACGCAGCAGTTTTTCAACATTTGGTAGAAATTTTTAAAAGTATAGATTAATTAATTCTTTCTCTTGACTATCAAGAATCGTACATAAAATTAAAGTCACTTTCAAATTTAGAGAATATATGCGGACCATTACATCCAAAAATTACAATTGAACATTTTTTTCATGGAGTAGAAAAACATTTTTTTTTAATTCATTTTTTTATTATAATAAATATGCAATTGTTTTAAATAAATGGCATTTACGGAAATTTGGAACTCTTAAAAATTGTAATTTCAAGGATTAAAATATTCTTTATAGTTTTGAGAATACCTCCTAAAATGGAGATATTCTTCATAGTGGGCCGTTGAGTACTTTTTATTAGACAGCTAATTGTTTATAGTTAAGTCAGCGCTTCGAGCCCAATGTGTGTGTGTGTGTGTTTGTGTGTGTCACGCTTTTAACTATCCTGCAATATATTTAGAACGCGTATAGATAAATTGATAAAATTTGGCATATTCATTTCACTATTTCCAAGTTGAATTTTTTTACAAGGGTTTAACAAAATATTCAATTTTACAAGTTTCGTGTACTTTTCTAATTTTTGTAAAATTCATTTTTCCATTATAACTTTTTGAATATTCAACATTTTAAACTGATATATGGAAAATGAAGATTCATTTCATCGAAACGAATTAATTGACCTATATGATTAATGCATTTCAGTAAAAAATAAGAAAGTTATGCTTAATTAATTCTTTAAAAATCAATTTTTCGAATATAACTTCTGAAATAATCAAAATTTAATGCTGATGTAAAGAATACTCATTGCTTCCTCTATGAGGAAGCAAAGTGCTCATTGAATGAGTACAAAAGTTGATACAACTTGACAACTTGTTTTTGTGTTTAGGGATAGATTTTAAGGGTGAACCTAGGGGGTTAGGTGGATGAAACTATTTTGAGGGGTACAAATTATTTTGTATGTCTTTTCACATCGAATGGAACCATTTACCGTAATCAGATTTTATGTCCCGTCCTTTTTATAAAAAAATAACTTTTCGTTAAAGTAAACGTTGAGAACTTCAGTTTCATTTATAATCATAAACAATTAGCTGTCTAATAAAAAGTACCCAATGGCCAACTCTGTAATTTTTAAGAGAAAGTCTAAAAACTATACAGAATATTTTAACCCTTAAAAGAACGATTTTTAAGAGTTCCAAATTTCCGTAAATGCCTTTTATTTAAAACAATTTCATATTTATTATATTAAAAAGCAAATAATTATTGCTTCCTCATAGAGGAAGCTTTGTAGTGGTGACAAAATCCAGTTTCTTAAAAAAGGTTTTTTTTGAAGATATTTCAAGGGCAATATATCTAATATGATGATCTGAAAAAATGTCCGGATGTGTGTGTGAGTCACAATCCAGCAATTTTTTGAAAACGCGTAGAGATAAATTGATGAAATTTTGCATAGTTATTCCACTATATACCTAGTTGAATTTCTTACAAAGGTTTAACAAAATATTTAACTTTACAACTTTTATATACTTTTATAATTTTCGTAAAATTCATTTTTCCAATATAACTTCTCAAATATTGAAAATTTAAAGCTAGTGTAAGGGAAATGAAGATTCCTTTCATCGAGACAAATCGATTGACCTATATGATTAATGCATTTCATTAAAAAATAAGGAAGTTATGTTTATTTATAATTTTGAAAGTTAATTTTTCGCTCTATGTTTTCAAATAATCAAAATTTTGAGTTGACGTAAGGAAAATGAATATTCTTTATGTCAAGACGAATCGAGTGACCTGTATGATGAATGCATTTAATTGAGAAATAAGAAAGTTACGGTTAATTGTATTTTAAAAAAAGTTATTTTTCGACTATAATTTCTGAAATAATTAAAATTTAAAGCTGATGTAAAGAAAATGAAGATTTTTTGTGTTTAGACGAATCGATTCACCTAAAAGATTAATGCATTTTATAAAAAAATAAACAAAATTTATAAATTAAATTTTTTTTTTTTTTAACTAAAAATTATCAAAATTTTTTACTTTTTATCGAATATGGCTGGCTAACGAACTTGACCTTTATTTTAGGACAATCAAAGAGTATACCAAAGGTCAATCAAATCGGTCAATTTTTTCGAAAGTTATCGTGCTCACAAACTAAAATCTACAGACAGACAGACAGACACATTGATAAAAACATGTTTTTTGGGTTCAGGGGGTCACAAAACGTCGACATTTGCTAAAAAATGGGGGGGTCAAATTTTACACAAAACTAATATATCCTCTGATGAGAATGTGAATAAGAAAGTTATGCTTTTTGTAATTTTCGAAAATGAATTTTTTGAATATAACTTCTCAAGTAATCAAAATTTAATGTTGATGTAAAGAATACTTAATGCTTCCTCTAGCTATTTTGAATTTTCGAAATGTTATAAATCTGACAATTTTTGTTTTATCAAAAAAAGTCATAATGATAAATTGTTTGACTATTTAAGTACTACGAATATCTTTAAACAGAACTTGTAAATTAAAAAAAAAATTTTTTCAAAACTTTTAAAAATTATCAAAATTGTTTAATTTTTACCCAAAATGGCTGGCTAAAGAACTTGACCTTCATTTTAGGACACTAAAACAGTATACCAAAGGCCAATCAAATCGATCAATTCTTTCGAAAGTTATCGTGTTCACAAAATAAAAGCTACAGACAGACAGATACATTGGTAAAAACATGTTTTTCGCTTTTTGGGTTCAGGGGGTCACAAAATGTGGACATTTCACAAAAAATGGAGGTAGTCAAATTTTACATACAAAAAATATATCTTTCTCGTGAAAAAAAATGTTCGATTATAATTCTTGTATAGAATGGCCCATATATTTCTTCACTTTTTCCAGCCTTTTAGTAAACTCGCCATTTATTATTGACGAAGTATTTGTTTTAAGAAGGCCAATCTCTCGAAATTTCATTTGAATCCGAAGATTATGCCAAGCTCGGAATATCGTGTGAAAGTTTTGTCGACTTATTCTAAGTTTTTCTAATTGGTTTATACAACATTTAAAAAAAACTTGTCACTTGTTATCTTACTGTCCTTTAAAAGAATGATATTTCACCAATATATTTTTCGTGCATGCTCTAATATTGAAGAGTAAATAATTGTACTTGAATGGAAGGAACGTATATAAAAGTTCAATAAAATAGGTCGTGACTATTCAGACGACTTTCTCTTGAGTAGCAATGAGTGAATGCTTTAAGAGTGGAACATTGAAACAGTCACCAAATCACTTCTCGTGCATAACATTCTAAGAATCGCTTACGTTATCTATACGTGATACTTAATGCAATTGATGTTTGGAAACAATTGCATCAAAAATAGTTGATTTGTTTCACATATAATTTAAATTACTTTAATTTCATTAAAATCTTTAGAATAATAAAAAGGTTATATTCAGAATTTGTTCGCAAGATTATTTAATAGTATAAAGAGAAAGTGAAGGTCGACAAATGACGATGGAGGTCAAGAAAAATTTTTCAACAGGGCATGAAATTCAATTCAAATCGGGATGGATGTGTAGTGTTTATGCTAATATGACAGAATTGTTTTTGGGAAACATAGTATATTCACAGGATTGTAGACAATACCTTCAGCGATTAAAATTTTTTTAGAATAATATCATAAAAACTACTTCTATAGGCGGGATGTCTCGAAATGAGTGTATAAATTTAAGAATATAAGATAAAGTCAAAAAGATTTCAGAAGACGTTAGGATATTTCGGAAACATTTAAATTAGGTATTTTAAGATATTGCAGCAAATTTAATTAAATATATTCCAA
Organism: Synergus umbraculus; assembly: GCA_900474325.1. Taxonomy (NCBI): domain Eukaryota; kingdom Metazoa; phylum Arthropoda; class Insecta; order Hymenoptera; family Cynipidae; genus Synergus; species Synergus umbraculus. Next base: position 7,309 of record UCOK01000110.1, on the reverse strand, counting down.
GAGATTAATCAGATTTTAAAGAATCCAACAAAATTTCAAAAAAATCCCAAAAGGCTTTAAGTAATTTCAATTAAGGGATTTTAATATTTTTTAAGGGATTTGAGGAGATTTTTAATAATTCAAGAACATTTTTTATATTTTGAGATTTCTTGAAAACTCTCTTGCAATTTCTTAAAATGCCTATAGAACTTTTCAGTAGTTTCTTATAAGTTTTCAATGAAATGTATTAATCTTATAGGTCAATCGATTCTTATCGATACAATAAGAAATCTTTTTTTCTTACATCAACTTTTAATTTTGATTATTTGAAAACTTATAGTCCAAAAATCAATTTGACTAAAATTACATAAGCAAATACACACACGCGGGCGCGCGCGCACGTGTGTGTATCAATATGTACAAAAAACGTTTTTTTTTTTTATAACAGGATTTTGTCACAATAAAGCTCCTCTATGAGGAAGAAATATGAATAGAGGGGAAACGTTGCTTTTTGATCGACCTATAAGATTATCATAAGAACTTTTTGAATTTTCGTGAAAAATTGGAAATTAAAATTTCAGCTAAATTACACAAAATACAGAGAACATCTTAATAAATAAAAATGATTACTAACTATTTATTCGTATCTATTATATGGTGAACAGAGCCGAGAACGAGGTTCAAATAAGTTTTAAATCAAACTAGACCATGGAATATGCGCACTACTGGCGCCTTGACGAATCTACTTCTCTCAACAACATATAGAAATGGATTCTCTCCCTTCTCTTTTTAAAAGTGTAAAGTTTCATCAAACTTTCGAAATGTTTCAAAAAATCCAAAGTTACAAATATTAGGGCAGGGAAATTTAAAACAGTGAATAGCGCTAAAAACGAAAAATTTGTAATTTAGAACTTGGATTCAGCACCCTTAAGGGCGATGGAATTTCAAAGTAAAAATTGATAACAAACTGTCAAAAACTGTCAAAATTTGTGGAAAAGCACAATTCTATCAAATTTCAATTTTTATGATAGCAAATAAAAGAAAGAAATTGTAAACAAACCTCTGTTACTATACAGTTTTTCGAAAAACCACTTTGATTGTGAAAAACGAGCACGAGATTATTTCATCCTAAAAACAGCGGACATTTTGACTTCCATGATGCATGAAACGAAATATTGATAGCTGCGAGGTTTCATGCATCGCATGAAAGTTAAAATGTCCACCGTTCTTAGCATGAAATAATCTCGTGCTCGTTCAGCACAATCAAAGTGGTTTTTCGAAAAACTGGATAGTAACAGAGGTTTGTTCACAATTTCTTTCTTTTATTTGCTATATCATAAAAATTGAAATTTGCAAATTTGACCTTTTGTGTCTTCAAAAACGCACGTTAAAATCAAGCTGATAGAATTGTGCCTTTCCACAGATTTTGACAGTTTGTTGTCAATTTTCACTTTCAAATTCCATCGTCCTTAAATCATTCCATAGATTTCATCATTTTTATCATTTTTTGTTCGTGCGTTCCAACACTCTTAAAGATAGTTATAGATAAATCGATGAAATTAGTAGGGCTTATATTCACAAATAATATTTCAAAATGGGACCAAGAATTTTTCAAAATATCACAATTTACAATTTTTATGAACTTTCGTAATTTTTGTAAAATTGATTTTTCGACCACACTTTCTCAAATATCACAATTCAAAGCTTATACTTAAGGGAATGAAATATTCCATATATGTGTCGAGAAAAAATTGATTGACCTATAAAATTAAGGCATTTAATTGAATATTAAGGAAGTTATAGTTTTGTAGTTTTGAAAAATTTCGTTTTCATCTATAATTCTTCAAATAACCAAAATTTAAAGCTTTAATGTAAGAAAGAAAAATGTTTCTTCCGTTGAAAATAATTAAATAATCTAATATTAATACTTTTTATATAAAGGATCGAGGAAATAAATCATAGGATATTCAAAATGCCTTTCAACATTAAAATGTATTAAATTAGTTAAATCGATGTATAAACTGTGCTTAAAATTTAACTGTTATTCATTTAATAATTAATAAGCTTCGCATAGTCAATTTACATTTTTCTTCTAATGAGAAAGGAAGAGGTTAAAGTATCGGATTTGATAATCACGTGCTTTTAATACATTCGGGTTATTATATACTTGGGCCAATTAAAAATCTCTATAGCAATTGTTGACCACTTCTTCAAATATTTGTCTACTTTTTGTATTTGCTAAATTAATACCTGTTTTTTTTAACATGATTTAATTTTCTTATGAATTAGTGATAAAATTGAAAAAGTATTATTATTCAGACAGCAGACTATCTATGTATAAGCTTTGTACTACACCTTTAAACATGTTAAAAAATTAAAATAGGCGTAACATACGAAAAGGATGAACTAGGATTTTAAATTCAACTGCTATTTAATCTACATATGGTGCAGAAACTTTATGAGTTAGCCGATTATTCATTAATCCATTTTTGTGAAACTTTTTCCACATTGAATGCCAACTTCTATTTGATCGTTTATGATGATAAATTTTTTGTGGAACTTAATTGATTTACTCAGAGTCAAGGAATCTTTCATTTCTTTGTTAAAACTGTAATAAAATGAAAAAAATCCAATTTAATCAATAGGTTTTAATAATTATCATTATTTCAGTACGTATTCCATAAAATAAAAACGAAAAATGGTAACTTTTACCATAAACAAGAAAAAAATATTTTTAATCTTTCAAAGATGCCTTATTTTACCTATTTGAAAAATAGTTTTTATTTCTTAAGAACTATTTAATGAGAAATAAAAATCGATAATTGTGTCTTACATCGGTTTGAATGCTTCATTAAAAGTAGTTCTTAAAAAATAAAAACTAATTACTAAATACAGTCATGAAGAGAAATTACTTTTATTTCATTTTACTTCCATTCATTTAGCATTGTTTTTCTTTCTTTCAACTAACGGACGTCATGTTGTTGATTTGACGTCACAAGTGAAAATACCTAACATAAATTAGACACGAGAACCAAATCTGTCTAAAAATGTATAATATTATTTTCAGTTTTTTATTACAATTGAAAAAAAAATTGTTTGCGGCATTAGTACTTTCTATGAAACCCCAGAATTTAGACGAAAATGATGAAGTATTACTTTCAAAATTTGTTGGTTTTATTATACTTATTTTCACCAAAATTAAATTTATTCAAAAAGTATTTTGTATTATTGTTTAACCATATTTTGTGTACTGTTGATTATTGTTTTTAGAATGTTAGAAAACTATACTGAATAGAAAATTCCATATGTGAAGAACTTTCAATTATATAGTTTGTTAAGCCGTAGCGTACCTAGAATAAAACGTTCGTAGAAAGTTCTGTTTCATATAATATATTGCTTTGATAGAGATATATACTATACATCCATCTTTCTTTTCGTGGAGTATAATAGGTTTGTTCGAGTTTTTTTCAAATTAAAAAAAAATATATTCTTAAAAAAAACTTATTTTATTGCAACTATTAATAGTCTAGATGATTACTTTACTGTGTACGACGGTTTTGTAGGACGTCATAATCTAAAATATGTACAAAATAGCTTTATAGTAGGTAATTGACTCATGAATACACATTTTATAACAATTGTCTGAATTGCATTTTATTTTACTTTACGTAATTGTTACCCGCTCCCTAAGGCTAATGCGAGTTCTACATCTGTTCCATTTATAAGAATAATATTTTAGTTAACTTAAATTCCTTGAAACTAGATTTTGAAATACTAGATCTTCTTGATGATTATTATTATATAATAATATATTATTACATATTTTTTTTGAAGAAAGTTATAAGGATATTAAGGATAAATTGTTTAAATTTTTAAGTACTACGAACATCCGTTACATAGAATTTGTATATTTAAAAAAAATGATTTCTAAAATTTTCAAATTACTCCAACTTCTTGAATTTTTATCCAAAATGGCTAGCTAACGAACTTGACCTTCATTTTAGGGCACTAGAAACATTCAATCTGTCAATATTCTCGTAAGTTATCGTACTAACAAACTAAAATCTACAGATATATACTGGACTGCCGATATTTATGTCCTATCTTGGTTGCTCAGTACATGTTACAGACAGACAAGCACAATCTTAAAAACATGTTTTTCGGGTTTGCGGCACAATGCTGCGACTTTCAGATACAATAGTGCACAAATCTAGCACAATTCAACACAATTTTAATTTTTTTTTAATTATAAAGTTGGCGTTGTCAACTTCCTGGACATCTTGAAATCTTGATTTCATAATCAAACTATGTAATATCAAGTAAAAAATTTGTTATGGCTGTTGGAGAAAAACGGGCGACAGAATATAAATATTGATAACCACTACGAATTCACTGCCCATGCCTAATGTGAAATTTGAGAGAGGGGAATTTGGTTAATATTGCGGGAGCCTCTGTTCTGGATTTCGTTAATATTGAGAAAGTCGAGTGTAAATATCTTTTGAACCAAGTATTCTTTTTTTACAAGTAACTATTTTAAAGCTTCTTCTATGTCGATTAAGTCCATGATTGTTCAGAATTTTTAAAATGATTTTGATCTGAGTAAGTAACAGAAATAAGTTGAATAAAATAAAATTTTATTTTTCATGACTTAAAGCGTTCAAATGAGATATATCACTATGTCTTCGATTTTCCGCCTTATATAGGATGAAATCTCCTCTTAAAAAATATACCAATGATTTATTAATTATTTGTAATATGCAGTTTTGATATACTTTTGCTGTGTTTTTGCTAGTGGAACAGACTATGCTTTTTCATGTTATTTTTGACATGGTTTTTGATGTCAAGTTTTTAATCGAATATACAAAACAAAAAGAGACTTATTAATGTGTTTATAAAATTTTCCAACTTTTTTTTGATCCACCGTAACTTTAGACTGGATTATCATATCGGCATGTTTTCTTTTTTTTTGAAACTCATATAATAATAGCTAGATTAACATAGGAATACCTACGAAATACATTTGATGATAACAAGGAAAATATTACATTTAAGCTTCACTCTTTTATACTGATATTTAATATTTCAGTCATCTTTTGCATTAAAAATTTTAGAATTAATGAAAAGTCTTTAAAAATAAATTGTGTACTTCAAATTGAGTTATGACATAATATTATTATATCTGTGATAAGTAAATAAGGGTTGTTATCAAAAAAATTTAATTTATATTTTTCAAAATCTATACTTATTTATAAAAAAAAACATTAATGTAATAAGATAAAATGAATAAAATAAAACAATTTTAATAATCCGAATAAATAAATATTTCACCAAAAATTGTATAAATTGCATAAATAATAAGTCATACTTACACATTAATTTAATGAGAAAAAATGTCTAAGTAGTGTATTCGACAGTTATCAAAGTATCACTCGAAGTTAATCTTTTATTAAACTATTAAAGAGGACTAATGCGTATGGTATTCTTAAATTAGTAAAGTAAAGGAAATAAAAATCATTTAATGAAATTGAAATTGTAAATGGAAATCATGGGGAATTGATATATTGACACTATTGAATACTTTAATAAAAAATGTTTGCTCAAATAATTAATACTTTTTCTCATTAATTTAATACATAAACATTAAATTAATGTATAAGTATTACTTATTATTTGTGCAATAATAGGTAATATTTAACATTTTGTTATTCTTATTTTTCATTTTTTAGTTATAGCGTATTCGACTTTTTTTAAACATTTTTTAATTAAATAGAAATTTAGATATATATCTTTGCAATCTTCTGAAATCACATGAAAATTTTAGAATTCTTAGTATTCCCTTAAAAATTCTCTAAAATGTGTTAAAATTCCTTGAAATATATGAAAATATTTTTAAAGACTCATTAAGTATAAAAAATAATAATTTTCGTTACGTAGGTAAGCAGTAAAGGATGACACAGTGGATGAAGAATTGAAGATGGATTTAGTGAAGGTATATAGTGTACAGTAGTTTAGGAACAACCTCGTGCGCATGCACAAAAGAATGACATGGTGTGTGTGTGTGTGTGTTTGTGTGAGGGTTGAGCGCGGGGGAAAGTATACACGATTGAGATTGCTTAACTTGACATCAGGTATGACGTCACCAAAATCACATTATCTCAAGAGTTAATCGGAGAAGAGGAAAAGAGAGATGATGAGCAGAAGAAAAATAAAATCGTCATATCATGTATACCTTAGGAAAGACTAGCGAACGCCTGCGCTACTTGATTACGGAGGCACGCTGTTCCTTTGTTCTTTCCCTTCTCTTATTCTCACTATTGGCTAGCAGTGCTGCTTCCTTGCTTGGAGAGTCGTTATTGCTGCTGGCTGGCGGATAACGGAACGATAATCTCAGCACGCGTCAATGGCGTCGTCGTCACCTGCACTTCGTACCCTTGGACGAGAGTTGCTGCGCGTTTATCACAAATTTCACGTTTTTTTTTTTCTAACTTCACCAATAATATAATATGTAATTCACTTTTATAAAAACTGAATCTTCAATATGCAACACTAGTCAGCAGGAAATTAATAATATTGATGATAAGATTTAAAGGACAAATTTGATCCCAGCACTACCCGAGTATCGGTGCAGCGCTGTAAATGACGAGCGACTGTACGCGATCGAGAGTCGAGCACTACTGATATACTGATTCGAGTCGAGTGAGAGAGAACATGTATTAAAGAGCGTATGCGGCCAGTTGCCAGTACCAGTGTTGTACCACACCTTACCACCTGTGTTCAATCTGTAGCTGCGTGGCCATCTGTGACAGTTTACTACACTCTACTACAAGTCGACTAATACATTTTACAATCCCAGAATGTAGAATTGCCTATACTATCCGTTCATTAAATGTTTGTCCGTCCACAAAAATTCGAATAAGTCAATCAAAAAAAAAGTCGCTAATACAAAAAATTCACGTCACTGTAAAGATTTTTTAATTCCCCCATTCATGATTTTTCACACAAAAATTATTTTAAAAGTTATGAATAAATAAAGGTCAAAAAACAGATCGGCATGAATTTCACATCAGTGAACCTTCAGTTGATGCTGCATCCATTTAAAAGATAAGTTAAAATATCTGAAAAAAATCAGGTGGCATCTTTAACATGTTTTTTGAAGGTAGGTATTATGAAAATATTACAATTTTATTGATTTTTTTACTTATCCTTTTAATTAAAGAGGAAGGTCCTACCGCAGGTCATAATAGTGATAGAAAACTCTATTAAAGCTTGAAATGTGTCAACAATTTCATATAAGTAATTGTTATATATATATATATATATATATATATAT
>UCOK01000108.1:0-31947 GCA_900474325.1 Synergus umbraculus | reverse complement strand
TATATATATATATATATATATATATATACATCTTTCACACAAAAATGCTGTTGGATGATAGGGTACACCACCACCTTGCCAATTACAGACGCCAAAGCCTCCAAAGGACTTCGTAATTAAATTGGAGCGACGTTCCCACGAAGACACGAAGCGTAGACAATCACTGACGAGGGTAATAACTTGAAATTATCTTAATTTGTTTAAATCTTAAAATTAAAGACGTGTCATGTCATTCTTCAGTGGTTTTATTTCAATTAGCAGATCATTATTATCTGTATTATTTTGAATTATACTTATATGTCAATTTTAATGAACTGTTGTTGTGACACCGCAATGTTCTTTAAATTTAGTTCTAAAGAAAGTATACATGCATAGGTAAAATGAGAACATATTTAAAAGGTTTTTTTTTTGTCTTTTTAACTTGTTAATTGAAAATACAAAAATGAGAATATGTATGTGCTAATATAGAAAAGTGACAATGCTGCAAGAAGAAATTTGATGCAGTTGTTAGCGGCTGCTGGTGATATGAGGTGCAGAAGAAAAAGAGTGCCAGCGGAGACTACTCTGCTTCGAGAGGTAGAGAACTGAGTATGATAGAGAGAAAGGGATAGAGTGACTCGTAGGAACAAGTACTTGGGTTGAGAGAGGAAGAGGAGTTGAACGGGGATATGAACGAGCGCAACACTACCCTTTTCTCCTGGATAAGAAGTTAGAAAGAGAGAGCAGAAGGAGAAGAGAAGCGAGGGTGGCTGTTGCTGTTGCGGTCGCGGCATTACCTCCACACCATTAACTCGCAAAACTTTCCGCTTGAATCTTGTTCTCGACTCAACTCGCCTTCTCCTGCACGACCAAAAAGATCTCCATACTTTGAAAGTGGTACGAGACCACCCGGCCCACCGACCCACCACCAGTCAGATTCGTGTATCTGACTCCATTTGGAAGTTATCAACATAAATAGTAGCTCAGTAAGCGATCGTGGTAAGGAGATGCTTTATGCTCCTTCACATTAACATCGCTTTTCGCATAGAGCATGCCGCCAATTTGCATTGAACGAGTTTTATGATTTACATATGATTAAAAAAAAATTGATATTAAGTTGCAAGTTCGCGTGCGCAAAAATAATTTATGTACATACAAGATTTTCTGAAAAATTTGATCAAAAATGAAAATTTGTGAAAAGTAATACTTGGCAACAGAATCTATATTTATTTTATTCTAAATCTCTCGTTTTAGTTTTTAAGTGGATGAAAATCTCGGAAAAGGAGAACAAACTAAATTAATGAAATTTTGCCAACTTTAAAGAGAGTTGAAGGGTGTTGGAGTTTACCGGTTGTTGTTGTTGTTGATTTTATTGATTATTTTGTTGTTTGAATTTAATCCTTTCTCCTGAATCCTTGTACAGCTTCACTTCTACGTTTCTACTTCCGTAGAACTTTACTGTTGATTTTTCTAAGAACTTCACTTAAGATTTTGTAAGATTTCACTGGTACTCTAAACTGTAGAACTCAAGACTGATTTTCTCTGTAGGACCTGCTGTTTAAATATGCAATTTTTCTTGTAAAGCGTCTCAAAACCTTTGTATTAAGACTTATTTGTTGGTAATAATCGTGTAAGTAAGGATTTTAAGACCTCTTAAGTTAAGGTATTGGTACGGTCATTTAATGGCATGTGTCATACGGATACACCTAGGGTTTCGGGCCGACTATAAGAACCTAGAAAACTCTCAGGAACGTTCCAGTGGGAGATATATGTGGGTTTGACCCTAATGGACGTCCCTTATTGAGATTGTGAATGTTTCTTATGCAGATGTCCCTCTCATAGATGAGTTTGTAGTGCACTTCTGAGTGCGCAGGTACAGTTCCGGTACCTATATTGTACATTTAAAGGTTTTTACCGTTGCGGGTGTCTCGAATCGTAAGGGTCAATTACATAATTAATGATCATGCGGTGATTATATGTTTATTGTGAATGTAATTAATGAGGTAATTAATAATTAATTAATTAATTATATAATATAATTAATAATGCGATAGTTGCGTGGTGGTGACACATAATTTTTATTGAAAATAAATGCATAAAAAGTAGAAAAATATATTTTCTGCATGAACCTTACATTCCGAATAAATTGTCAAAGTGATCGAACGCGATACTTATAAAATAACTCGAGGTATCGGAAAAGACGATCAGTTAATCATCAAGTGAAATTGATATCGGTTTCAGGGTATAGGTATTCGGGGTTGTCGTGCCTCGAATAATCTACTTTTCAAGTAGCTTTTTCCTTTTATTTTAAACCTTGGTTCGCGCTTAGTGCTTTCCTTTTCTCTTTCTCATTTGACATCCTCTACATTAGTCTCTTCCACTTCTTGTTACTCGCTCTCTTAGCCTTAAAATCGGCAGGGGTTTAGTTTCTTCGATTTTCGCGCGACCTCCTCGTCTAGTTAGGGGTTGGGACTTTTATCGAATCGCTCAAGGCTTCCGCAGAACTAAAGTTAATCAACCATATATGGAGGGTGATTATATTAGTGGGATTTGATCGAGTTTCCTTCTTACAAGAGATCGCAGAGGTGAGGAGGTTTCGTCTAATAGTTATTGGTGTTGCGCCCGCGCTGCGCCGTTGTCTGCGTTCTTCTTGCGGCAAGGCGGCGAAAGATTCAAAGACGATTCGCGTCGCTGTTCCACAGGATATTACGGACTTACCGCCCCGCCGTGTGGAAGGTGGTACTATTGCATATTCCGTTTTACGGCATATAACAGACTCGTACCTCGTGCTGGATATTGTATGGCAGTGTGCTCATCTTTCTCAGGAAATCGATCTCGCGCGAAAATGGCTACAGTTTCAGTAACGGATGTCATGTGAGCCAATGAAAGCAGCAAACGCCTGCACAACGCGTAATCTATTCAATCCCATTGACAGGTCGCGCTCAATAAATGTTTAATGTCTCCTGCAAGAAACAAGGAGCTAGAGATGAGTTGAGAAGTTGAGAATCTCGTTGGCTTATTTTAACTTCCGCGAATTTAATGACGCGCTTTTATACGTTAGAATGCAACGTATTTCATTTTGTAGGGTTGCATGAATGCGGAAAGAGCTTACATATACTTCATATTAAACGCATTCTTAACTACATCAGTATATATCTTATGAAGTTTTCCATATAATATACAGAAAAGAATTCATTCTTATAGTTACGCAATGTCAATAAAATGGAAACCACTTTGTAATTTTTTAGTGTGTTTTCCATAGGAGATGGGTTCTAACGGTGGGTCCTAGTATTCATGATTTTTCAATTTTAATTTTTATTATTTTTTGGATTTTGTCATATTATCAGTAATAACTCTATGCATCTAACCGAAATACAAAAAATTTTGCAATCTTTATTTGCGACTTTCGAGATGTTAATTTATAATATTGATATCAATAATAAAATTTTATAGGTAGACAATGTTTTATAAGTTTAGCACAGTTTTTTGAAATAATTGCGAACAAATCAAAAAAGAACTTTTATTTCTCTATAAAGTGTCTTATTTTTTTAAGTCTCTACTACTTTTCTCTATCATTTTACATTTCCCAGAGGCAAGATATTCTGAGTTGCCGTAAAAGCTACTTATTTCTAAATATATATTGTCATGAATTCTTGTAACTGGGGAGGTTTAAGATGATATAAGAGGTGATTATGTATAAGGTAGAGCTATTCGGAGAAAGAATATGGCTTTATTCTTAAAGCTGCTTCATTGTTATGTAGAAAAGAGATGCGATGATCAGTTAGTTTCTCAGATGAAAAAATTATTCTGAAACTTTTTTCGAAAAATTTCAATTTTTCAATTTTTGATGAACAATTACACTTTTTAGCAGGTTTTACTCCACAATTCAATTTCTTCCACTTGAAACACTAGAACTAGATTCGTCGATAAACGTTTGGCTATTTCTACCCTCTAGACAAATTTCAGAATTTAAAGAAAAACGTAAATTCATAGAAAGGAAAAAAAAATATTGATATTGAACTCTGCTGTATCTAATTCCTTTCGATTGAAAAGCTGAAACCAGACTGAATGTGCGGCGATTCGCGTTTGGCAGAGGGAAAAATCAATGAGAGGAAACTGGACGAAGGGTTCCTACGGCGAGACCGTAGTTTCTCTATTTCCTTCATTAACTCTGGTTCAACAGTGATGTAACTTTTAATTGGAAATAGTGGGGGCACGGAGGCTCAATCGTCATTTTTCTCATATTGGAATTTAGATTCTCGTCCTGGGATAGGATGCTTCAAAATCTGATTTAATGTTTGAAATAAGGCACTGACTATATTTATGAAATATGTGAAAATATTCATTGGAATTTAATATAAAAATGTTATTTTATTCATAATTTTATATGCATATATTTTAGTCAAGCTTTAATAAAAAGGAATTTTATTTTAAAAAAAGTCTCAAGTCAATTGTTAATTGGTCATTATATAGAATTCTATAATGGCCAATTAACAATCAGAAAATTGTTTCATTTTTCGGTGAAATTAAAAATTGCGCATGAATAAATGTAATGTGAACTGCAGTGACATTTGAATAAGCTGGGGTCAATGCGAGTTATATGTTCATATTGTTAATTAGCTGGTTATTCGTATGCAGCAGAAGGAGAAGAATAGCGGAACGCGAGAGAAAGGTGGAGTGAGAGGATTGGAGGAAGGGTGACTGGATGTGGAGAAAATAGAGCGAGGATGAACAATTTCAGTCCGTAAATTAATTAGAAATAGTATAATAGGTGAGAGTAGCTGGACGAGCAGGATCGAGGTCCGCGCGCCTGGTTTCGTGGTCGACGTGTTTCGGTGTGCAGTGTGCACAACCACACCGGAAACTGGGTAGGTATAGTATATAACACCGCCTAGGTCACCCTTGCACATGCTTGGCCTGTTTGCGACCCCGAAGGCATTAACAGGCTTGCTACAAGTAAGCTCGAGAAGCGAGCGACGGTACACCCTTTCGAGGGATATTTCGTGTTCCGTCGGATGGTGAAGTTCTCTAGGAAACAGGATGATCTGTTCCGAGATTTCCTGTTCTGAGTATAGAGTCACAACCTATGTTGTATACCGCCAACTAAAACACTAAATAAATCTTAATCAATCTTTCGTTGACGTCACCGCACACGATATACATACATATATTAAAAAAGGTGAATAGCTGAATTTTTTACATAAAAATAGGCTAGATGAAAAAAAATTTCACATCCAATCCAAGTCAATAAAATTTGGTCAATTTCAAACGAATTCTAAAAGAATTCAAGCTGAATTGAAAATAATTGCACTTATATAATATAATTGGATACTTATTATCTCACCAGCTAAATCATATATATATATATATAAATATATCATTTTCTAATGAATTGTTTCTTTATTTGTTTTAGGTAAGTTTCTACCATGCTGTATTTAAATTTATGTGATCTGGTAAAAGATAATTAATATATATATATATATCTTTTCGATTAAATATAAGAAACAATAATTTCTCTCTTAATCGATAAAAGCTGTTAGTCGCACGAGACAAACTTATACCAACAATTCTGACAGGCTATCTTTTATATTCGCAGCCATGTCGCGGAATTTAACAATTTTGCAATAAAGCTTTTAGTCTTTTATTAATTCATAATCACGGAAGAAAACTTTAACTCGCTGAAATAGCTTGAGAACTTTTCGCTGTTTCTTGAACGCGTTTCTGACACACGTATACTTTTAAATATTTCCGTTAATCATCACGCTATACTTTTAATTTAAATTTAATTAACAGTCGCAAGTACTAAAATTATTTTTTAGACTAACTTTTCAAAATCTAGGATACCAAAAATTTAAAATATACGCCGAATATATAGGCTACTCATTACTAAAAATAGGTCAGTTCCGCTTAACTAAAAAAGTTACACCCTCATGATTAAATTACGACTACGAGTAAACCGCATGAATGTTATAAGGATTTAATACCCGAGTTGGAGATATTATTTTCGAGCTCTACGAGTTTTATGAAAAGTTTAAAATCTCAAAGCAAAATAACATTGTCATATATGGTTTATTGATAAAAGCGGCCAAGTTTTTTTTTCGTCCAAGTATCACATATATGTAATATACCCTTAATTAATAGTATATTGTTTTCATCACTGCTGAACAACACTTTCTGTCAGAAGAACTCAATTTTGTGTGCGGACTCATTTTAAGTTTCTATCTTTTAATATAATATATTTTGAAAATCGTACTTATACGGCTTATTTGAAGACCCAAGTCTTATTTCTTAGCGATAAAGGCGAAAGAGAAAAATCTTATACGTGCAGTTTCAGTTTAGCTTTTCTCATCTCACGGTAAGGCCGGTAGCTCTATTTATTTAATATAGCAGCAGTACCTTCGAGCAGACAGAGCCCGAAGGCGCGCGGCGGCCATCATTTCTACACGAGGCCTTTTGTCGTGAATCTGTCTTATTTACCTCCAGCCAATTGTTACAGTACATCGAGTGATCTCGAGAGTGGTATATGATATGTCCCGAAGCAGACGTTGCACGACTAGAAGTCAAAGAGTACCACAACTATCTCATGTAGACATTTTTCCACGTCGAGTACTATTCTGTGCTACGAGACCCATTATTATTTGCCTTCTTTTTTCATAAAGCTTTCACATTGTTCCATACAAATATCTAGACATTCTTAATCTTCCTTTTGGATCTAAAATTAAAATGCTACGTACATTTAAAGCTAATTCTTTTTAAGCGGACGTTTCCGTATTGGATTGAAGTAGGATACGTCCAGTCTGGTGAACTGTTTTTTTTCTTGTTTATACATTTATTCGATTTTGAAAAATATAAAAAAAAAGTTCCCAAAAACATTTTATTCTTATTTATTTTTATTTATTTAAGGGCATGTGATACTTTACTGCTGAAAGAATTTTATAAAACGAGAAGTATGTACAGGTAACAAAAGCTTACAAAAACTGATCCCTATTTCTGCTACTTATTATGGGTGAAAATTTCCTGTTGAAATAAGAAATTCAAAATGGAGAGCCCTCGTCGTTGGAGTGATCCGGATCGAGAGAAAGATTGGAAATCCTTGTGAAGGACGACTGCACCTCCGGAATCTCGAATGCGGTAGGTAAAGAGATAAAAGAAAGAGAAATAAAAAAAACTTCAGGAAAAGATAGAAGAGAAGAGGATATTTGTAAACACAGTACACTCCTACAATTCTTTCCATTTCTGTCGAGATTATTCCTTAATCCAAATACTATAAATATCTGGCCAGCAACGTTCCTCTGTGTTCGTTCATGCCTCCGAATAAACCTGCAAATAAAAAAAGTGAAAGGTACTTTTCAACCGAGACGAAATTAGTTATTATATTTTCTCTCTCAGGGAAATATCTAATAGTTTTGAAAAGCAAGGCTAATTATCTTTTATAAAATTCATAAATATTTATAAGCATGAAAACTGATTTCGCGCGGTATTCATGTTATAAATATTTAAATCAAAGAAAATTAATTAAGTAAGAACAGATTTTCTTTATTTAGTTATTAATATTCTGTTTAATCTTTTTCTCTTTTTTTTTTTTAATTAAAGAAAGAAGAATAAGAGAAGTTCTATCTTATAATTATAAGGCTTTTATATTTTTAAGGTGTCAAATACTTTTTAGGGGTTAGTAAGTCGGGTTATGTATTTCACAGCAGCAAGTTATACTAACCAAATTAAAAAAGTAGTGCATCCGTAAATATTCGTAAAAGATGGCCTCATAAGATTCTGAAAAGTCGAAAAAGACGTCTCACCCATAGCCTGTTATATAAATGTACTTTGCGAGAGAATGGCCTTTGACTTCTAACTAAATAATGTAAGTCTCTCCATCCCTACTGTAATATAATATCCACTCTATCAGGTTTGCCAACTTGAAAGATGCTGCATTATTAACAGCTCTTCCCACTTCGGCTCTCCTTGGGACCGGATTTTGTACATCTTGACTTGGATTGAGTTGGATATGAGTTTGTCTGGTTAGCAGTAATGTATACTTATGAGCAGATGAGGCAAAACTGGTTATAGACGAAAAGACGAAAAGATGAAAAGATGAAAAGTCGATAAAAGAAAAAAAAACATATATAGAGAAGCAATGAAATTAAGTTGACTAATTTCATTCATTTATAAAGATTTTAAAATTAATTTGCTTGAGAAATTCTAGGTGAAAGTTTCATTTAAAATTCAACATAAGATTCCTACTCTAGAGTATAAACTCGTAATTTTCTGAATTAGTAACTTAACGACTTTGCTTTCTGTCGATGTTACTACGATGGTATTGTTAACAATGGTTACTATCGATCTGCAATTCGGCCAAGCTGCTGAGTACTCTCGATAATTCGCTGGAACGTGCAATGCATTGAGTCTGCTTTCACATGCGCGACTACATAAACCTAACTTCTCATTCGGGGCATGTGGTATTCTAGAGTATAACACTCACTGCAGAGGCCATCAGCTTTGAAATCGCAGAAAATTAATTAATCTGCATCCACTAATTTGCAGAACAGATTAAATGTGAAGGAAAGGGGGCCGGATTGCGACCAGAATTCTCTTTCAACCAAGTTTCTATAATATGTACATATCCCACTGGGAAAGTTTAAAGATTGATAATACTTATAACGTTAGACACTGAGGCACAATTTTATAGTTATGATATTAATTAAAATAAGTGATGAATATTGATTTTATCACGATTTTATTATTTTCATTGATCATGTTTCTCCGTTACTAGAATAAGGCTGTGCGATGCATAAACAATAATGTACTCGTATTCGATAAAAAGCGAAATATCAAGGGACCTTATCCCCTGCTTTCATTGAGACAAAGTATATCGATTTGGCATGGGATTTGCGGCAAAACGGTTGGCTTGACCAAAACGGTTGTTCGTAAGCGAAAAAGTGTTCACTACACAAAATACGTATTAACGAGCTTTCATGAAAAAAAGAGAAAAATTTAAAAGCACTCTTATGCCAGTTTATATTAGATTTTATAACGTAAATATTATGATTGATGTAGGGCTATACATCAGAGTCACACAGCAGAGCGTTTATTACAGTTTCTTCAACAAGTTTTGCTGAGTGAACTCTTGAAAACTTCTTTTAAGTTTCTTCAGCTCATACAGCTCATACTCTGTGCTTTCTTTTTTCGCCCTCTAGTGTTACCGCAAACAATTGCAATCGCTCGGCTGCGCTTTCGTTTTCTCTTCACTGCATCGACACGTACACGTCTAGCAAACAATTTCAAAATTAAGTTAAACTATTTTGCATATCAACGCAATTTTATATAATTTACAATTTTAATTTATAATGTAAAAGTTGAAATAATTGTACGCTACATTTTCTTCTTTAAATCGGTATTTCACCAATCAGATTATTGTATGCAAAGTATCATCACATCTCGCCGCAGCATATCCGTATGTCAAACGGCTTTGACAATGAAATATCTGAAATGATCGCGATAATTTACAATAATGAGAACACTATGTACATTGTACACACATGTTATTGACAAATGACAAAGCGAATCCATTTATAGATATGTATATATACGTGGGTAATGCATGACAGGTAATAACTCACAATTAGCTTCCACAGTTACACAGATAAGACAAGCTTTATTTTCCCATAATCACGATCATTTCATTTTCTCATGTTTCCGGATGCGGATATGTATGCGGCTTTATAAGTACATACACATACATATATCGAGCCTTGTTTCACCCTTGCGTGAAGGGCAGCAGCAAAGTTGTAAAAAAGCGCACCTCGAGGCGCTCTGAGCGTTAACCTCCACCGATGTTATCGGTGGTTAAATATTTGCAGCTTTTTTTCTTCATGTTACGAGTTTGCTCGACTCATAAAAAAAGTTCCATCATCGCGACTCTCTAATAAAAACCTTTCCGTTTTCCGCTCCCTAGAATTTAACATCTCATCTTGCGAATCGATCGAATCCGTGAATAAAGCTTCAATCTTATACGTTGCTGATTTACATTAATATGTTATTTCTCATGATTTTGCTAATGCTTGAGTCAAATTTTTTGTTATTACAACTGTTTCCGAAAAAAGGTTTTTACTCGCCTCACAGAAACAGTCTTACTCAGATAATATTCTTCTATGATAACCAAAACAGTGTATATAATATTTTTTGAAATTTTAAATAAAATACAATATAGTGGTAGACTGTGTTTGCCGGTTGTGGCCGATTTTCAACGATCAATGATGTCATGCGGAGAAGAAAAGGCCAAGAGAGTGTCGTCAAGGGTCGATTTAAGATTGCGAGATCGTCTTTTCTATGATAACCCATGCAGACACCTTCTGCACCATCTAACGGAAAATTCCGGCCTCCAAGAGTGAAGAGCAGGCAGAGAAAATCCAATTGGCGAATTCCTGGGCGTCAGTGGACCGCGAAATGGGGCGGCAAATCCGGCTGCCTATATACTTCTATCCACCAGGCCAGTGGCAGCGATAGTATGGTGGTGATGGTACCGACGATGGTGATCCTGGTAGGAGATGCGACGAGGGCTTATAAATTGCATACGATAGCGCTAAACCCCCGTCTCCCCAACCCCTTTCACAGTCCCATGTGTCCAACCAAGATTACGTTCCGACTCTTCCGATTGATTTATTTAATACTTGCTATCTTGCCTTTTCAGAAAAGTATACTTTTGCACTTGAAAACTTACGCATGTAGCAGTTTCTGTATTTGAATTGTCAGAAAAAAATCAGGAGAATATTCTCAGTTTAGTCAGACACATGTCTGAAATAAAATTCAATCTTCTGAGATTAATCTCCCTATATCTACTATAAAAAAATCTCGCCACCGCCGCTGTCTCAAGAATTCATTCCATGTGTCATACGCCGTTATTGACCCCTGCATTAATCACGTAAAAAACTTGGCAACTCGCGTGGCATTATTAAATTTCAAAAATTAAAGAAACACATAATGCATGAATTTCTTTAACTTAAAAGGAACAATACGAAAGTATAATATTCACATTTAAGAAAAAATAAAATTTTGTGAACTGCAAGTAGTATGTATTATATCCACCTTTCTGTTCGCTTCGTGAACTTCATTGGACGGGCAGAGATCTATTGTGTGACGGTAATTATCCGGTGGGTACCATTCGGCAGATATCCTAGGCTAAGATCCAAGCTTGAAGAGTGCTTGAGAGAAGAGGAAGCGGCAGTCTGCACTGTCGACCTGATCATGAATCTTCTTAGGAGTAGTGCAGGAAGTATCAAGTAGGACGATTCTAGATGGACCCGGCTTGGCTTGATTTCGGCCCATCTGAAGCGGACGCTTAAGAGTCGGTTGTTGGAGTAAATTGAGGTTTCTTGGCCCTTTACCAATAACCAAAGAGAGGAAACGGTGAAGAAAGGTCGTAGCCGGAACAGAATGAAATGAGACCCGGGGAATTCGTAGCACATGGCTCCTGTGTCTACATGCACGGTGGTGGTGTCATCGGGCCTAGCTTGTGGATCGCGTATTTACCTACATTGAATCTCTGCCAACCTACAATTACCGGTTTCCCATTCTTCCAAAACAGACATCCTGCCGATGTCGAGTCTCCATGCCAAATTCAGACTCGCGGTTCCTAATGCTTCCCGGATATCTGCATGAAGTGTCTTCTTAGAGGAACTCATGCATATTTCGCTGATAAATTCTATAGAAGAAGCTGGTTTTCAAGCTTATTTCACTTTATTAAAAGCCTCTCTATCTTTATCATTTATGGATGATTCTCCGTTGTTCAATTTAATCATTTTTTTGGAAAGTCATTAGATAATCCTTCTAAAGTTTGGGTCAGAAGATTTATAAATTGTGGCTATATATATATAGTATGAAATTTTCAACCTCAAATCTATTGTTTTTTTTTTCACCATTTTAAAATATATATTTCCAACAATTGAAATTCCTTGAAATCAATTCTTCACGAATTTCATCATATTTATGCATTTACATATCATTTAAAGTTAGAGCAGATTACCGGACGACTCCAGAGTTGATTTTGTCTTCAGTGAAGCATGAAGGTAAAGTCACGGATATCGCAGTTATCCGGAACAAACTGCTCGACATGATACGGTGGAAAATAGACGACAGGAAAAAGTTGTCTTGTGTGGGACTAGACGATGCGAAGAAAACGCGTTAGCGTCGGGTCGCCGGACGGTTTATCTTCGGTGATACAGCCATGGAATTTCAACGCCTCGTTTCAGTTTTATCGAGAACCATGGGGGAATACTCGACGCACGGAACAACCACGCTTAACAACTCATAAAGTCGTCATCGTCCTCCTCTTGCTGTTCGTCACAGCCTCCAGATATTAACGTCACACTCACAGCAACGGACATTACTTCTGCCATGGCTGAACCCGGAAATTGAAATAAATATTTTACGAGAGGTGTAGAGTTACGAGGACAATAATTAAAATGCGGTCTTCATATCCGATGACTAACAGGTCAACCATAGCCCATAAATCCCGTAGCCCTATCTATAACTGCACACCCGCACTTGAATTAGAGCAAACCTTTATATTAAGAAGATTTTAATGTAAGTGTAATAACGTCATAGGACGTTACGAATACACTGTGTAGCCGATTATACACGAAAAAAAAAGAATGAAATTCGGACGCCAAGAAACCAAGAAGAACCTAGCTCTGCGATGTCATATCACGTATATAGAAACTGCAGGTCGGTCGACCTGCGATGTGGTATCTGAATTCCACGGAGAACAAGAGGACGAAATGATCACGGCCACGTTGCTTCTTTTCGTCGTGGCGTCTGGTTCGATGTAGAGAACTATTAGAATGTATTATGCATGCGAAATGGCGCGGTTTCCTCGAAATCACTGGTGCCGCGCCGCTCCCGGATGAAGGAGTTTTGCGGTGACGACGTGGAAGTCTGCCAACCTTCAGTGGGTGGTCTTTTAGCAGTGTTCCAATGGGATCTAAAATATTGAAGAAATTATATCGTTTGGAAGTCCCACGACCACTTAAATAATTATGAGCGTTTTGCAGTCCAAAAGCTGCGCATATAATAATTCGGCTGAGCAAGACTTATACATATACATATCAGGTACATTTAAACACTTTAAATGAAAAGGGAAAAGCTAACAGTTTCCATCTCAATTTATGCTTGATTCTATAATTAAGAGGATTCTATAATTCTTTGAATAATGTTATTCTATTTCTGTTGCTATAATTTTTTTGTTGTTTGAATCAATTTTTAGAACTGGTTTAATCAAATCATAATTCAGAGTAATCAACTCTTTTTTAGTGAAACCAAACTTTATTAGTACAGCGCCAGAGCTGTCACGTGTATCGCAATACTTGAGATCTGGCGCTTGCATAACGCGTTACAGCGGCACAGAGGTACCTTACGTATCGCGAAAAAGGGGATTCCACCTCTTCTTGCACATATATTGCCGGCGATTCGTTTTGCTTTAAGCCCAAGCCGCCGTTTCTCGATTCCCTTGGGGCGGAAAATGATCCTGATAACTAGAAGAACGACGAGACTGAAACGACGCTTATGGGTAAGCCCCTTAAATCGTACCGACCTACGATAAGTTCGATCGAGTTTAAGGTGTCAGAAAAAGAAGAAAAAACAATGTGTATATATTCTTCAAAACCTACGATGGTGGAAAATTTTACTAAGCCATAGTACGAATCTCTATTTTGAAGAATTAGAATTCAATTATTGAACGATATTTCGCTTGAGAGGAATATATTACAGAAAACATAGTTTTAAACTAAGAGAAATCATTTCTCTCGCAGTTGACTTTCAACTCCCTAAAATGTGAAAATCTAACATTCTGGGAAACAAGAGTCTTTCCTATTCAGTCGCTTTACAGCGTTCCAACTTCGCATTAACAAAAGGGCTTGTCGGAGAGATCGTTCAAGAGAAGGAAGCTATTAACGCTTCTTATAACGTGTCTGTTATAAGAAGAAGAATCCACCCCTTCGTACGGCCCTTTCGCTGTACTCGACATGCCGCGGGATCCCTCACTGCTTGTTGTTTTCTAAGGGGAGAAAAACTTTTAATTGAAGATCCCCCCGATGCTTTTATCCTTCACAGAAGAAGAATTCTATTTCTCTCGTTACGTGGACCTCGCAAGTAGAAAATCAATTGAATATTGGAGATTATACAACGTGAGAATTTTCCCAATTGCTTCTGGGAATTCCTGACTTTCGGATTCTCCTGACTTTCAAGGCAGTGATCGACGCTTACGAAAACAAAAGCAAACCATAAACCAATAGTCGACAATTCAATTTTCGATTGCAACAAATATCTCCGTCTCTCTCACACGAAAATCGATATAGCTTTATTTTTCCACGCTCAGGTCCAAATGAAACTCACTCAGTGAAGTTTACCTATATCGTGACAATAGTTACGACATTATCACTCGGCACAAATGTAACATACAATTGCCGGTTACCGGTGTAATTGGATTTTCGCAGATCATCGCGATTTATCTCCTACAATCTGCGCGCGGCTATTTTACACTCACAGGAGTATATTTATTATTTAATGACAATTTAAATTCGAGTTTATCGATATGCATGCCTGCGCAGTGTTACAGTGACACGCCTATTGAATGCAGAAATTACAGCAAAATTTATTACCTAGCTCTGTTACAAGTCAGGCCCCCAAGGGGTACACTATTTATGTGAAGAATTTTAATTTACAATGTAGGGTAGTACTGTTAAGATTTTAATTGTATTTTGAATTGCTCTTCAGACTTAGAGTAGAGTTCCCGTGTACTAAGGTTAATAGCTGCTTGTCTTAGGCGAATAACCCGACCTGACCCTGAGTTGGTTACGACAAGGGTTTGCATTTGGTACTGCCATGTACTTACTAGGTCTGTGTGTAGTCGCCAAGTCGTTCAACACGTTCTCATCCCAAGGTAGTCCCCAAAGAGCTAGAAGTGGGGTCGAAACGCAAGGAAGAGAGGCTGCTGCCCCGAGAGATTCCTCTAAATTTAATATAGAGTCAATTGAAGAAAATCTAATAAAATTGCTGTCGCCCGAAGCTATTGGCTCGATAGAGTCAATCGATTGAAAAATCATCTGTTATATGTCACTGTAAACATCGTTGTTTCATTATAAAAAAAAAAACTTTTAGAAAGGAAATCTCCTCAACGATTTATATACGTAGATTATCAATTATTTTTCCATTGTGCAACGTTTTGAGGTTTAGTTTAGTTGAGTGTGATGTCGCATTAATGACTAAAAGTAGTTAAAAAAATGTTGCCATTCCATCTGCATGTATCTGTTTGTATTTGTGTGCCTATAGACTATAATTTGCAATTAAAACGCGTGATGGAACGGTACGTGGTAGCATTCCAGAATGGCTCGTAGCCTGATCACAAGCTCGATGTTAACATAAAGCTATGTAGCAAATTTTCGTGAAAATCGTATAAAATCGACGATAATATGAATTTATGAATCTTTTAATGCCCTAGCTTTTATTAGTACACGACCTGCGTAACACGTCCTTTTTCAACGCCATCCAATTGCGAACAAAATGTGTGACATATATTACAAACTGTGTATGTCGAATTTAAAGAGAAGTAAACCAGCAAAAATTGAAAGCTCATATGGGAATCAGAATAATGTTTACCATTTTAATGCCATACGTATATGGCTCCATAACATTTTTTTGGGATTAGTGAATGTTGACAGTTTTATATGTCTACATATACACAAATTTACTATCAATTTAATTTAATTCCACTTATAATGCTTTCGTTAATGGAATTCAATTCGACCTTTTTTCACTGCAGTCAGATTAAAAGATTTGTATTACTCTTTCCTTTTTAAGTTTTTTCATCATCTTCCGTGAAAGAAATACTTGAAATTTTTAAATAAAAAAGGCGAAATAATTGTTTCCGTAGAGTTTCATGTTCTTTGTGTAAATTACAACATTGCAAGAGTAGCCTCTAGCACGTGCCGTATATATATATATATATATATATATATATGTGTATATATATATATATACTCATGCAATATAATGATATGATCGCTACATTGGTCACAGCTTATCGTGCTGCATTTGTAAATGTGGAAAGTGTGCTATTCTCTGTAAATTGAAAGTAATACTTCCGTTTAACATTATTTTAATAATATGAAAAATTATTAAACTTAATTAAATTCCTGATATCTATTATAAAGTTTTCAATGACGTATCTTTTTCACTTTCTAAAAGTAATTTACGCGACTATGAATACTGTTCAAGTTGCAAATGAATTGTATATATGCTAAGGATATTCTAGTCACGAAAGGTACTAGGGAAGTAAAAAAATTTATGAATGGAAAGATTTATGAATAAAAGGTAAGTTTGACATTGAGCATAGAATGCCCTTATTTTAAAAAAGAGGATATGTGAAAAAGCAGGATTATTTTTAGTTGCGCACGCACTCATGACGAATGAACCAGGGAACGAACACGCAGGTTATTTACACGCGCTGTGATCGATTAACGCGTCATAATGCGCTAAAGCGTTTGCCGGAACATAGACATGTGTGGTGATTCTGAAACATGGATTTAATCGCTTCAAACCGATCTCTTAGAGGAAGAATGAACGCGTTAATGCGCAGTAAATGAATATTTTTCAGTAAATTATCATAAAATTCGATGTTAATTATGTATATATATATATAAATATTTACTAATTATTTTCAATTTTCTACACAGAATGACTTGAAATTATTAAGAAATTATTCGAAATTCTAATCAGTTTAGTGTCAGCTTTTGGCACTGAGATGACTGTGGTTGTTGATTTGTTGATGTGGTTTTCAGGTGAGTTTATGAATAGATTTATACATGCTGGCAATTGATTAAAGCGCATGAGGGCCTGGTTCGTGCACGAAATTTCCTGATATACGGCCGGAGAAGGACGATGGCGAGCTTTGAACTAACGACAGAGAGAATAACTCAACGTACCACGAAGCAACGTATTTTTCTTCGCTAACTGCTATTTCGTGTTTTATTCATCTCTTTTTTACCCTATTTCATCTTGGCTCCCTTACACAAGGGGCCTGGCTGTCGGAGCGGTGCATTACCGTAGGCGGTATCCGGTTCTGCCGGAACTACGAGTCCCACGGAAACCTACCGAATAAATAATCCTGAAGAACTACCTCTGTTAGGAAAACTTACGTAAATGCCGTCATGATACCAAGAAACTGGAGAAAAAGATTGTGCGAATGGTAACGACGTACGATTGATCGAAAATCGAAACTGAGTCATGCCGAAAGAAATATGCTCAGTTATTCACTGAAAATGTAAATCAAACAAGAAGACTCAAAACAACATTAAAATATTAATATGCTGAATATTTTCGAGATTAATACTCAATTCAAGATTTATGATATCGAATTTAGGGGTAAGTGCAATAAGAACTGGGTAGATGTTCTTCTAGCAGGCTTTCATAATTTTCGATTTTCCTTGGTTTTTAATTATTTCATCCTCTACTCCTCCACAACGAGGAATGCTAAGCAGTTTCATTATTCGCTAGCTGATTCCCATTAGACCGCCGCCGGTTTTTCTCCCGGTTTCGTTATCCGGTGTGGACAGAATGTAAATGAGCTGACTGGCTGCCGAGAGCAATTTTCGACCGTGGAACACTTCGGACTTAAATTAACGGTAGCCTCTCAAATTTTGACCCTTAACGAATTTCAACTTCACTGCCACTTTAAAACCACTTTTTGCGTAATTATCTCTCTCCTTATCCCAAGTACGTAGATCCAGCCTTTTTCACGAACGTGATAGAAATTTTCTTCACCGATGTCCTCCCTTATTAGTTCACTTTTAATGATACCAATTCATTTTTATCAACTATTTGTAAAGTTTCATGATTTTATAGTAGGTATCGTAAGCATTTAAAAACCATAACAACCCTCTTGCATCTTCCAATCATAAGATATTATTCATTCAATTAAATTTATGGACGACTATATTAGCATGATGGAATAATAATACACACACACACACATATTTGTATAACGTGGATTCATTTCTCACGAAAATTAAGTGGGTTGGTAGACCGGTGTTCCATCTCCATTGCTTGTGTGCTTTAATTTGAAATTTGATCAAGTTCATGAAATTATGAAAACTTGCGTTTTTTATGATGTACTTATTATGTAACTGTTCGCAAATGTTCGCCAGAGTGCCAAAAATACGTATGCGAAATATTATGAATGCACAGAATTTCACCTAAATTTATATTTAATATAATAAATAATAAGTATTCCTACTAACATATATACTTGCAACATTTTAGCCTTTCATGTTATATTGAATAAAAAATAAAGGAATGTCTCAAATTAAATTCCGAGAGTAGTTAAGAAATAAAACATCACACTATGTATGTGTATATAAGCACGTTATTGGTGAACGGTTAGTGGTCCGAAACACGGTACTTTCATATTACACGGCTGTAATTCGTCTCGCCGATGATTGTACCGTTGTTACGTGCCATGTATGCCATTTGCAGTTGAATTGAGTTATGTGCTACATATATGTTACGATCATCAGTGTGAGCGAAATGTGACCATTGATGCGTTGCTTTGCGTGTCTGCATACGTGCGTGCATAACGTATACCGCGGGGACAATAAGTATGATTATTATAAGTCTACTGCGACGACCACAAAGTGCACCTGCACCTGATATAACGTTCCCTGCAATTTCTACAACCCTTAAGGTTTTTAATCAAGTACTCTAGACCATTTTTACATCGATTTTCTTGTGAACCCGCTGAGACATTGTAAAGACACAAAATTACACAAATTATAGAAAACAATGTGAATTTTGGAATTTATTTTAGTAGTAATTTAACTTTTTTTTTTATAGTATATAGGGCTTATTACAATTTATATTTTTATATACAAACATTTCGCAGCAAAAGAGTTTACTAACTGGCTCCTCAATCAAAGTTTTCAAGAGCTAGTTTATATAATGCCTATATAGCATCTGCAGCATGATATACTCGTTTATGGGACAAATCGATCATGAGAATTGAGTGTTCTTATCATGTTATCTCCGAGACATGGTTTAACGAGCGATGTAGTAAGCAGAGCAAAAAGAGCAACCCTTAAGTCGTATACAAGAAACGATTTGCATGAGCATAATGAAGGCAATTGGTTTCTTCTATATGGCGAATAGCTATACAACATTTCTAAATAAAAAATTGTATTTTTCTACACTATTGCTCAGAATTGTGAGTACACCTCTGCTTTTTGATGAACCTTCAAGTTCACTTAAATTTAATGACATGAAATATTATGAAAAGTCTGCTTAAAATAAGCCCAAGAAATTAAAAAAATGTTCACTAGTATTGAGATTCGACGTTTTTGTGCAATATCTTCTTAAAAAAATTAAGTAATTATGAAATTAACTATGAAATATGTTTCTCTGTTCCAGGTAAGCATTTTGTGATTACTAAATTGAAAATATGGAGTAGCAGTCCTTCGAAATCGGTTCACCGTTTTGCACATTGGCCCGGCCGTTTTCTTCTGGCCACCCTCAACATTGGGGGAGGATAGCAGGGGCACTACTATGACAAAGTAAAGTATATTAAGCTCATCGGCATGCAGAGTTCGCTCGGTCTGGTTTAATACAGAAACGGGAGCCGGGTTCACTCCCCCCAAGTCTTTCCAAACCCACCCCAGAAATCCCAACCGTTGAAGTATCTCTGCGTAGGGCGTATCTTCCGTACTTTCACCCCCTTCACGTCCGAGAGGAGCGAGGCTGTACCCACGGGATACAATAATTCTCTAAGGGTAGAGGGGTCAAAGGGGTGGAACTCGTATCTCTTTCTGGTAACACAACGCTGCGAAAAAGCGACCGTGTCGCCCCGTGAATATTAATGAGCCATGCGGGGGTGCATTGCGGTTTCCCGTCCGGCACGTGGCCACTCACTCGAACTAGTGGCTGAGTCATCCTATGCGAGCCATGCACTCGTGCGCAAACCTTTCATCTAATGTCTACCAGTAATAATGTCGCTAAGACTGCATAAATTTGGCGAGTAGAAGGAAACTGTATAGAACGCGAAACGTTCTTAGATTTTTATTATTCTTTGTTCGTTTTCCTTTTCAAGTAATTTAATTTAATATTCAAACTTGCTTTCAATAAAATAAGATTTTTTGATATGAAATTTAAAGAGTACATTAGCTATTCCTCCGTGAACATATATAAAAAGGCGAAAGCTGATTTGTGCAGTATCTACGCCTATGTGATGTGTCGGCTGTCAATCCATGAAGAATGGCGGGAAGAAAGTTTGGTTCTTCTCTCCCTGTACCCACTTTCCACTGCTGCCATTCCTCACTCGGAGAAGTTTTAAGAGAAATGCGAAAGTTGGATAGAGAATGGATAGGGTGGAGTTATCTATCGATGCTACGAGATCTCTTTCTCTCCTTTTTGCTCACAGTCGTTGTTAGTTTCGCGATCATGGTTCCGCGTACTCTTGATATATTTTTGATGAATTGAAACTCGAAACTGTTCAATACAAGCGAACGTTGCATTTTTATTTGATATTGCTTTATTGAATAAAGCTGATAAGTGAACATTTTCGCAGTTTTTAAACGCGAAATGTTATAATATTTAATGACTTTGACAGAGACAGCGACATACAGATACCTTTTCCTGGTTGTGAAATATTGCCACATTCACGCAGAACTATTAAAAGTGGACGCTTGGGCAAACGAAACACTCATAACCCATATTCTGATTCCGTCGCTCTCGGAGCTGATGTGTTTCCTGGGTCTGCAATGTCTTTGTTCGGCCTATAATTCCAAACAAACCTAGGACGATCAATTGCTTAGTGAAAAATCTGCGTAATCAACAAGAATCTGAGTCACTCGTTTCATCTCCTTTTCTGAAGTAGAGAATGTTAATTTTGTCTAATTGTTACTAAAAAAAAAGGAGGAATATTCTTTTAGTTGAAGAGAACGTTCATAATTTTTGTTAAAACTTATAGAAAAAAAATTACGTAATTCTTTTTATCTGTATAACAGTTTTGCATTTGCAACAATAAAAAACATGTAGTAAGCTATCTGAATTCATTGTCAAGACACTCAAGGACTTCCGCATGATTTTTCCCACCGAGTTCAATGTTCATATATTATACGCCTAGGTATAAAAAGAGGTACAACTCAGTTTCGGTGCTTCTTTTCTCACCATCCGTTGAGGTGGAGAGATAAGTAAGGCAGAATCGTGAGACAAAGGACGAAACAGACATGGACAAAAGATAAAATGGGAGGAAACTGCGGCAGCGCGAAACGTTCCTGAAATGCAGCAGCGGGCTTCAGACGAGACTTTGTTGGATTTATGGATTATGAAGAGGAAAAGGACAGAGTCGGTCTGCTTGTGACATCAAGACAATGAAGACGAGAAAGAAGTAAGCGATAAAGCTGTCGTGGAAATACATAATTTATACACCTTTCTTATCCTCTCCTTATCCTCCCCCCTTTATCTTCCACCCTGGCCATCCACTCGTCTACAAAACCATTTTTCCATTCGGAATAAATAAAGCACTTCTTTGAGAGGAAGCTTACATTCATCAAAAACACTGGCTCTTCAAGTCAAGAGAAAAATTAATTACAGTCGCAGAACTATAAGGGTTGAGTGAAAGAAAAAAGTATCGAGATTACCTGCTTATTTCGTCTGAGCTAAAAGTCATATGAAAATATGCATAGAGAAATGTTGATGATGTTTTGGTGGGGATTACTTAAATAATAATTAATATCTCTGTTTCATTGTATTATTTTAAATTTGGAATACCAATGCGTAAGTTTGTTATTAATTAGATATTACTATTATGTATGTATATCGTTGCATCAAAAGTCAGAATCCCATTTTAAATAGAGTTAAATAAGAACATTTCTATACAGGAAAGAGAATAGTTGAAAAATGATTTAATTAGTCCCCAAGAGAGATAATTATACTTTTAAAGGGGGGTTATCAAATATAGTTTTTTGAAAAGTTCGGTGAAGTTTCGAAAGCTAAATCAGCTTCCTTTCAAGTACTTGGCGTAAGATTGAATTTGAGAGAGTAAATTTAGGAGTGCGTTCCGAGAAAATTTTCGCATCTTTTCCAAGGGGAACTGAAATTAGGTTTGCAAAGAAGTAAACATCAGTGAGGCGTACGTTTGCATAAACGGAAGGCGTTGCTCACATGGGGGCCACAGTGACAAATGCTTCTCTGCGTTCCCTCTTCGTCGTCGACGAAAGTCTCCTGAACGCAAAGTTTGTTTTTGCACCATTAGGACCACTTTGTTCGTCTCGATATGGTACCTCGACTTTGAGCCTTATATTCACTTTGATGCAGAACTTTTAGACTAACTATATTTCAAAACCCAGCTATACTTGTTATTATTTTTCAAGAAAAATTTCATTATACAAAAGTAGTCGTATGTATGTATAATCTTTCAATTTATTGTACTACTATTGTCTAATTACGACCAAAAGAAATTTGCAGTAATCCGGGTTTTATTTTCATTTAAACCGAAAAAAAAAAAAATTATTTTCAACTCGCGTTTAACTTTGCAGGCTTGTTGAAATGGTTAGTGAGATGTTTAGTTGTTGAAGAGTTGTTCGGATGTGCGTCGCTCTGGCAACTAAGACGAGCTATATGGTAAATACGGGCGGTAAGCTGTCATTAAAATGTTCCGCAAGATCGACTTCGTTCGCAAGCTCTATGGGCTATACCTATGGTAATGCTCTTATTGTGGCCGTAAGGGTGAGTCTACTTGAAGTTGAGAGGTTCTGATGGACGTTGTATTGTAATGACGTTCTCCAGTGTCGTTTAATTCATTCGCGAGCGTCGCGTCGTCAACTTTTTCACTTCATTAAAAACTGCAAACAGAAGTCAAATCCGGATGCAAGGGTGACTTTGAATTGACTTTTTTTACTTGAAAAAGATGTTGAATTTGCGATTTTTGTAACTTTGAAACTCTTACATCATTAATAGTATAACCAGGGAACTGGTGTATATCGTCGACATTAATTAAAGTTTATTTACAGTCGTCATATCTAAATGAAATTTCAAGAAAATTTTTCTAAAATTCCGCTCCTGTCGTAAACATGCTCCATAGAATTTATATGGAAATTCCTTTAAGATTCTCGAGAATCACAATTTAATGTATCAAAATTCCAAAGGAAATACGAGCAGTTTTTTTACAAAGATTAAACATTCTATGTTTATTGTTCTCAGCGCCTAACACTTTTCATCGACTAAAGTGGCCAGGTTTCTCTTAAAGCTCATGTAGACCAAATCTTTTCGATGGAATAGAAAAATGGACGACGGTAGAGTGAGAAACCTGGAGCGTCAACGAATGGCTGACGGCTGACGGAGGAGAAGAGAAAGCTGAGCAGGTTTAGTAGAAAGAGAAAAGGGACTTGAGAGAGGGTGAAAGGGTGAAAGGGTGAAAGGTAGTGCAAGTAGAGAGCAACCAGAGCGTCAGACGGATGAAAGGAATGGTGGCGGGTGAAAGAGAGGTGGAGAAAAGGGAGAATAGGTCGTCAAGTGGCCACCCGATGGCACACAGCGACCGTTCATTTTATTAGAGCATCTTTCAGCAGAAAATCTTATATCGTTTGTCCACCGTCGACTATTCAACGTTCTTCGGAGAATCCTCGTCCACCTTTTCACTCGGCGATTTTCCTGTCGCTTCACGGAGACGCGAGGCGGCTTTTATTCTTGCCGCAAAAGGCAACTCGTCTCTTGCACTGCTACTCTTCTACGATTGTGGAATTGTCTGGATCTCGTCGACAATTGCTGTTCGTCTGCCTAGTTGGAAGTAAAACTACAGTGTAGTAGAAACATCATTTTACATTTTCAACAAAAAAATTGTAAATAAGAATTTTTCAAAGATAACAACTGACTTCAAGGGACTTCAGGCTATTTAAGTCACTTTAAGTGACTTTTGAAGTAACTTATATAAAGTCCCTGAAGTTTACAAAATACGAGTGTTGCGTGCGGAAGATACGGACGCACGGTGAAATTGCAAGTAGTAAAATCAAGCATAAGTCAGACACTGACAAGTCAAAGATAGGTTCTTCCAATTTTCATTCTTCATTTCAATATTGCCTAACAGTATATGAATAATAACAGCTCTCTTTAATAAGATATGTGTTTTTGTTGTTTTGATATGAAACAAATTAGAAGAGTTCATTTCAACACAAAATGAGAACATGATGAGAGTTTTTATTTATTCAACGGACACAAAGTAATCCATTTTGCATCAGAGGACATTAATTTATCACTCTGACATGTAAAGTGGGTTTCACATTATCATTAGTCTCCCTGCATGACATAGACGATTACATTATCATCAAAGTACCTATATAACAACAATATACCATTTACAAATTAACAAATATCTGTGTTTCTAAAGATATTTGTTTTGGTTAAATTTTTCTATTTTTGATAATCCTTATATACAGAAGGATAATAAAATGAGTACATTATAAGTACACCTGTTCGTATAATCTATTCCGATAAGCTTCTTATATTTTTGCATGTACATAAGTTTGAGTAAAGAAGGGGTCAGATGGGATGGATAAGTATACTTTTAGTAAGGGTTGTGGAATAGATGAGAAGATATATCAGTACGGAAACTCGAAACATTTATTTTGCGGGATGATTAATGTCTCCCGACGGGATAACAAGGACAACTGACGCAGTGCGGGGCTGCACTAGAGTCTGCGCTGTTTTACCGTAATTAGGGGCATATTCTTCAACTTTTTCCAAGTACGGTTGTTGAATCCGCGTGCCGTAGCCCGCTATTCTCTCTTCCGTGTTCGTGACACAGGGTCCTTGTATCTTTCAATTCATCCGAGTATTTTTACTCCAAACACAGGAAGTCCACTTTCTGTATCAAAATGCGAAAACACTACCTTTTCAGTTAACTGTAAGAACAGAAACAATGTTTTCAAAACTTACTTCTCGCGCTGGTTAAAAATCACAAATCTAAATTGGATTACTTTTTTTCAAATCTTCAAATTGGGTTGAAGTTGCAGACGCGTCTAGTCTACAAAAGGTATTAATAAAGAGTATTCAAAAGATTTCAAAACTTATAAAAGAATTGCAAGTGATTCATGGTAATTTTCAGGAATTTCAAGGGATAAAAAGACTAGGAAGTTAGGCCACTCTAGCGAGAAAAAAAAATATTTTGGAAATTGTTTTCAGCGGAACCAGAGAATAAATTTAAATTCTGAAAAAGGTCTTTATTATACAATTGATAGTTTAACTCAATAGCAATGAGGCTCTTCTCAAGAGAAATATATGGTAGAGAAAACACGTGACCTTCTCAGAAATTATACGCACCGGAATTGCGAGTTAGGTCCTGAATGAGAAAAAGAGAGAGACAGAGAAAGGGGCATTTAGTTGAAGTCACCAAGTTGAAGAGAAATTCTTTCTGGTTGAAACGCGGTGTGTGTTTCAGTTGCGACACGTCAAGTTCTCGTAATTCAAATTCCTGTTGGAGAGCGTTGTACACTTTTTGAACTATTAAAGTGTAACTTGAGTATCTTTTTCAAATAGGCGAAAAATAACAAACTTTGCAGAAAAGTTAATTAAAGTAAATTCTCGTCTGTATAAAAAGATTGATATTTTTTTTTTTTTAAAAGAAAAGAATATCGTACATTATAATTCTGGAGAGTTGCAAGTTGAGAGGGGTCGAGTAGACTAGAATTTCTCAAAGTACAGGCACGCGTGAAAGCAAAGGAGGAAATTAAGAGACGCCCCGGTAATATATTCGAATTGCGAGGGTATCCTGGAATGGGGTGAATTGGCAAGAGGGTGTACAAGGATGAAAAGGGAGGAGAGGGTAAAACACGAAGCGTCTATGTATGCGCATAGAAGATTTCAGCGCGCGGACCACAACATTACCATAAAGCCCCTGGCGCGGTTATGCATAAGCATAATTTTTCTACCAGCATAGGGGGCGTAGCCCAGCTTACGAGCTTCGTGAAGGCACTGCTGTCTCTAATTGGTCATGCGGCTAAACATTGCATAAATTTGTAATAAAGTTTGCACGGCTTTTTTCTTGCTTTACCAACGAAGACGCATTATCTTGGATTTTTGTCTTGTATGCGATTTCTTGTCAGCTAATCTGATTCCAAGCTGCAGTAATTAAATTTTCCGCAATTTTATATACATTTTATGGAGATATGGTGAATTTCAGTTATAAAAATTGGACGTTAAAGTAGATCTTGGGTTGATTTATTTTTAAGGGATGTTTAATGGATGTTGGAAACGCGGAATATATTGATTGAGAGGAATAGAGAAGTATAATCGATATGGCTAGAACTTTTTTCGTTTGAGAATAATCATTCATTAAAGCAGCGCTTTCTTCGTCGATGTGTAACTTTTTCTCAAGTTCATTAGGTCCTCCATTTTTCTCCACTCTTTCCATTGGTCCTGCATCTTATCCCTAATACTTTCTGTCTTATAGAGGTTGAAAGGGTGGAAGGAAGCAGAGTGCCTTGGGCGCTGCTATACTCTCAGAGGGGGCGAGTGTTCTCAGCTTCTTCCAAACGCTCAGCTTTGCTACCTTAGATGTCCTATCGAGCTTGATAGATCTCAGCTAATGGTTACTCCGTCGTGAGGTGATATGGCCTTTGTGAGAAAAGCTCGTCAACCTCTCTTCTTCTTAGATTCCTCCTTCGTGGTAATCACTACTCGTACCTTAAGCAAAAAGCTATAGAAAACATGAAATTTTTTAAAACAAGTTAGAGAGTTGGAAGATTCTAGTTCACCGTGTTACATGTTAATAGCACATCTGAATGTTTTCAAATATATAGTAAGATAAGATTATAATATGGCATTGATATAACTATTTTGATTTGAGTTGTCTTTCGAAAAATTGAAAAAATAAAAATGTAAGTAGGGTACTAACTTAATAATGTCGTAGTTCGCTGGATTCTTCTCGGACCTCTTACGTGAAGGGGATTAAGCGATGAAATTGTCGCTAGAACGCCTCGCGGACAAAAGAAAATCTCGTTCGCTAGTTCTGCAGGCATCCCC
Source organism: Synergus umbraculus (assembly GCA_900474325.1). Classification (NCBI taxonomy): domain Eukaryota; kingdom Metazoa; phylum Arthropoda; class Insecta; order Hymenoptera; family Cynipidae; genus Synergus; species Synergus umbraculus. Next base: position 4,917 of record UCOK01000108.1, on the reverse strand, counting down.
GTTCTCTTGGCAGCAGCGTTGGCGTTGGGATGGTAGTATAGTAGTAATAGGTGGCCCGATAGTGGTAGCGGGGTAGCTACGTCTAAAATCCATTCTGTGCAATTAAGTCAAGAGTTGGGATATTAATATTCGCGGATGTACGTACAAAGCGGAATAATAATTCAACGCCAGCCGAGGCGCCGTGCCGGAGGGTGGGCCTGGGGTCCCGCGAGTTTCGGTACGCAAACGCGAATTCAATTAGTTCGTATTTATTACCGCTTCTGACACGACGATTTATCTCGCTCGGTGGCTCTTCGCTAATCTTCCAGTTTACCTCGATTCGAGTCTTCTTCCTCCTTCCCCTTTTCCGCTTTTACCGACGATCGCCCACGTGAACCACTTCGCATCGACCGCACTCATGGGAAATTATATCTCGTAACTCGATTAGCACTCTCTAATGTGAATATGCTCTCTTTTTTCTCTCTAATAATATTCCTATTATTTCACATACTTCTTCGAATGAGAGATTAATGTCATCTTCAAACTAAGGGGGAAGATTTTACATCACCTGATGATTATTAATATCATTATTTATACATTATTACATTATTAGTACGTTATTATTCAATGACTATATAGGTAATGTGAAAATTGATATATCTTTATACTAAATAAGATCAATATATTATAACTATAATCATTTTTGCCTCTTAATATAAAACTCTCTCTCCTTTTTAATAGGATACATTCGAGGAATTGAGTGAGATATGTATTTTGAATTGAGGTATCGAATTTTAAGGAAGGGATTTATAAAGTGTACTTATAATGTTTGCCAAAATCGGATAAAGTTGACTGTCGGCATGAACGCATCAACTTTGATAGGAAAAGCGGGTATAGATTTGGGTAAACCCAGTGCCTTGAATTCACATTATTGGAAATCGTTTGCTTCGATCATTGAGAATGTAAGATGCAGTATGCGTTCACGTGCAAAGAATGTCCGCGGAACATCCTCCCTCGCAATCTATATACACATCTATAATGCAACCATCGTATCACCTCAGCTCGATCGTCGAGTGATTTCTCCATGTCGTTGAAATTTCAATTCTCTGGGTGAATCTTTATTCCGGGTGGTGGGGGGAGGGGGAAGTGTTGGAGCCAGAAGAGCATCCAGGGATATAGAATCGACATGAGCGTCATTAAGGGATGAGTTGAAAAATGACGGCTATTCCCTTCACTCCCTCACTTCGCTCATTTACTCCATTTACCCCAAGTTCAACCAATCCCTTCCACATCCGCTCGAGGCTTTTAATTATTCTCTACCGAGATTTAATATCGTCGTCACGCGACGAACATTCTCACACGTGTTCGGTAGGGCACGTCTTTCCAGGGTGTAACATTCGGGGAGGTGGGTTATTAAATTTTCACGGGCAGCAGACACTCTCTTAAAATATCGATTTTAGTCGCTCTCTTGCGTTTCTCCAGAGGAGCGTCTCGTCTCTTCGAGGGTTATACTTTAATAGTTTAATGTATACGTAGGCCGGAGAGAATGACGGCGCATGCATATATATATCACCTTTAGAAAAATAAAAGAAGAGAAGATTTTATCGGTAACAATAGGAATCTCGATGAAGCTTCAACTTTACCGATTATTGCGTAAAAGAGAATTCAAAATTAAAAAGTTTAAAAGAAAAATAAAGATATTTTTATTCAGTTGTAGCAGTAAATTTTTAATGTAATCAAATCACCATGAAGAAAATCCTTTTGTTTTAACTTACCTTCAATTTAAAAATAAGTGTATGTGGTAAATATGCTCTTAAATTAATAAAGAAACAATCCTCAATCGAAAAGAAGGCATTATCAGAATACCATAATTTAATACTGGTTTTATTCAAAGTAAGAATAAAATCATCGCAGGCCAAATATATTTCAAATATCACCTCTTTAGAAGTAAATTTTTTTATTTTTTTCCCCACTTGAAAACCTTACAGCGCATCCAAGAGTGGTTTAACTTAATTAGTAGACTGCTCTCGCAGGAAACACGATATCTTCTTCGCTGCCTCTGCTCAGCCAACATAACCACTTGCGAACACTTCTCTTCAATTAGAGTCTTCCTTGTCTCTCTGCAGAGCCAAACTCGAACATGTTCAATTGATTACAGAGAAAAGTAATCTTATAATAGAAAAATTCTTTTAAATTCAGAATTAATTATACAATTATCATCCGAAATTTTTTATATCTCGTATTGGAGAATTACAATGTTAATAATAACAATTATTTATTTATAAAATTTCATTTCTTGCTAAATTTTTTTGTTGGTTTGCTGGCGTAATTATAAATTGAAGAAAACTTTAACAATCATAGAATAACAGATGAACTCATAATTCTCTAATTTAAATAAATGCCTCTCTAGGCGCAATTCCCCCTGAGAGGCAAGAATATATTTTTCTTAATTGAGCACGAATCCAACAATTCTGTGGCTTCACCGATGTAATTTAATGTATATTTAAAGACAAAAATTGTAATAATAAAATAAAGATTATATATTTTTTTTTCTGAAGACCAGCACGTAGCAATGAAATATAACAAACCATTTCGTGAAGGTGTATAATACAATCTTTGAATGCTCTGAAGCGAGATAAGTTTCATTGAACTGGCAAGTACGACCTTATCTTCGGGCCTAATGGTGCCTGTTCGCACGATTCTCGTTTGTCGAAACATTGTGAATCGGTTTAGAATGGAGAGAACGTCGTGCTGTCGTCACTCATAATATGTATATATATATATATATATATATATATACCTAATGAATATTGCAAGCTGCCATCCGATAAAGCCACCGATCGATTAACTGTCAATCGATCGTGCAGATTAAGATAATTTCGTTATCGGACAGGCGAGACTAGTCTTCTCCATTAGACAATTAGGTCGATGTAACATTTTATTCGTCAAGTCTAGTCAAGCTCAGGGAAAGTAGCTTAAGATATTTTTGAGACTTCTATTTTATTCTGGAGAAGCTTTAAATTTTAAGGAAATGCATTTACTTAGGTTACCTACTTTCGAAAGTATAGAATGACAATTTAAAAAATTAATTCAAAAAATTAATTTTTTGAATTTCTTTGTATTACTTACCACATGAGCAAATGTAGATAACCTGGTTTTTTTTCTAACAATTTTTACTTTTGGAAAAATATAATTGTGCATATTAGACGTAAAGAACGTGAACACGGATATCTGTGCACTATTACTTTTTTTAAATAAAAATTGTGATAAAAAAACTAAGTTATATATATATATATATATTTATTTATTCCCGTAAATTAAAGGGAAAAAAATGGTCAGACTGGACGTCTGAAATTTCAGCCCAATTAATTCACTTCGTTTTATGGTAATTTTTTATTTTATTTTCTTCTTGTGCATATGCGCAGAAAATGAAAATGAAATGCGAAGAAAATTTCGTTGCTTTTGAGAAAAATATTTGCAAGACTTGAATTTTCATTTGTAGAGGAAAAATATATAAGTTTAACACCCTTGGAGAAACTGAGGCACGTATGTATATGACCCAGAGAATATACTTTGATACAAGAGCGTGCACTCGTGCATTCGGATATGGCGGTAGATTCGAGGCGATAGACGTGCGTTGTCAGGATTTATTAGCTTAATCTGCTTAACTTCACTGACACCCCCGGTGTCCTAGTCTCTGTTTCGTGGCTATGCCATTATTCTCTTCGCGTCTGAGCGAGGATGAAAGCCGATGGCCTTACTTTCCACTTCCGAGATCCATGCCACTCGCTATTCTTTCCTTTTTCCTTTACTTTCATGCTCTAAATTCAAGAGATACGGCCTTTGTGTTTCTACTTTAGCCATAGAAAATCGAAAATGGAAGAGTAACTTGATTAGAAAAATAAATAGGAAAACTTTCTAACAACTGACATTGGTAATTTGCAATTTGTAGTCGACACTCTGAGTTTATGGAACTTTCGAATTTTAAATGGATTTCGAAAACTGGGTTGACTCACAAATAGGGTCTAATATATACATTGCTCTAGAACTATTCTACTTCTATGTGACAAGATTCAATTTATTGCAAATTTTATCAGAATCTAAAATGAGGCCTTGTGATTTTTTAACAAATAAAAAAAAATTGCTCAAAATGAATCTAAATTTAAAATTTAATTTAGGTATATTTCAAATAAAAAGAAGAAATATAATGAAATAATATAAAATTCGGGGGTAGGCGTGCGTAGCGCGCAGAGAAGCAAAGCTCACCTAATTTTAAAAATAAAATGCATTGATTAAATCCAGGAGTTATTTTGCGTTCATAATAAAGTGGTTAGAACGAACTGACGATCTTGAATGAATTTTCTTACAGTTTAAGATATTTTAAGGCGCAGGTGGTTGGTTTTTATTAAAAAGGCAGCAAGTCGACTAATAGGATTCGATATTAAACATTGGATGATATATTTGTATGCACCGTGCATTAAAGTATTAAAAAAATCGCTTGTTTCTTCAGTTATGCATCTCAAAAGTACCGGTTGGCTTTGTACGTAGCACCCTAGGGACTGCGAATAAGAGCTTCTTTGTGGCAGGGAATTCGGAGGAAATTTATGCAAAGCTAGAGTCGTCCCGTATTTCGTCAGCTTTCTCTATTTCGCAAATATTTCACTTTGTTCCTTCTATGTTTCTTCTACAGATACCTTTATACTCTAACTTGCAGCAGGTTATGCACTGGAAGTTCACAAATAAGCAGCTTTTCTTTTTTCAGAAGCTCCATGCAGCATTGTCATGACAATTTTATTCCAAATATCAAAATTTCTCACATAAAATCAATATCACATTTTAAATATGTAACAAAGTTCTCTTTAATTAGATAAAAGAATTTCAAACTGTCCAGGATTATAATTGATAATCTTCAAATAACTTCAATATATATATATATAT
>UCOK01000107.1:0-31382 GCA_900474325.1 Synergus umbraculus | reverse complement strand
GGTTGTCATGAAGAGAGGGGTGGGGGGAATCGGGAAGCTCATTCACTCTCGACTCACGTGGAGTCTACATCGTGAGAGTCAAAAACCGTGCGCGCCGCGCTCGCGATTTGTCCGGTAGTTTCAGGTAAAATAGTAGTAGTTTATTGTGAAGTGCTTTTATTATTACCCGAATCACATTAATCGGCTCCTTCTTGGGAGTTGGGTCTCTTCAGCTGATTCACGGTAGTCGGGTTGTCATGAAGAGAGGGGTGGGGGGAATCGGGAAGCTCATTCACTCTCGACTCACGTGGAGTCTACATCGTGAGAGTCAAAAACCGTGCGCGCCGCGCTCGCGATTTGTCCGGTAGTTTCAGGTAAAATAGTAGTAGTTTATTGTGAAGTGCTTTTATTATTACCCGAATCACATTAATCGGCTCCTTCTTGGGAGTTGGGTCTCTTCAGCTGATTCACGGTAGTCGGGTTGTCATGAAGAGAGGGGTGGGGGGAATCGGGAAGCTCATTCACTCTCGACTCACGTGGAGTCTACATCGTGAGAGTCAAAAACCGTGCGCGCCGCGCTCGCGATTTGTCCGGTAGTTTCAGGTAAAATAGTAGTAGTTTATTGTGAAGTGCTTTTATTATTACCCGAATCACATTAATCGGCTCCTTCTTGGGAGTTGGGTCTCTTCAGCTGATTCACGGTAGTCGGGTTGTCATGAAGAGAGGGGTGGGGGGAATCGGGAAGCTCATTCACTCTCGACTCACGTGGAGTCTACATCGTGAGAGTCAAAAACCGTGCGCGCCGCGCTCGCGATTTGTCCGGTAGTTTCAGGTAAAATAGTAGTAGTTTATTGTGAAGTGCTTTTATTATTACCCGAATCACATTAATCGGCTCCTTCTTGGGAGTTGGGTCTCTTCAGCTGATTCACGGTAGTCGGGTTGTCATGAAGAGAGGGGTGGGGGGAATCGGGAAGCTCATTCACTCTCGACTCACGTGGAGTCTACATCGTGAGAGTCAAAAACCGTGCGCGCCGCGCTCGCGATTTGTCCGGTAGTTTCAGGTAAAATAGTAGTAGTTTATTGTGAAGTGCTTTTATTATTACCCGAATCACATTAATCGGCTCCTTCTTGGGAGTTGGGTCTCTTCAGCTGATTCACGGTAGTCGGGTTGTCATGAAGAGAGGGGTGGGGGGAATCGGGAAGCTCATTCACTCTCGACTCACGTGGAGTCTACATCGTGAGAGTCAAAAAAACCGCGCGCGCCGCGTTTGGGATTGGTCCGGTAGTTTCATGTACAATAGTAGTACTTTATTGTGAAGTGTTGTGAAGTGCTTTTATTATTACCCGAGTTCATTACTCGGCTTCTTCTTAGGACTCATGTGCTGATGGGTGGGAGTCGTGTTAGTCAGGGGGAGTGAAGTGGGGGATCGAGCTCAATCGCTCTTAATTCGCGTAGTCTAAATGTTTCGTGATAATATCCATAATAATATTAAAGTGACAATTGGGCAGTCCTTTTTTTCTATAGTGAAATTAGTGAAGTGTTTTTAAGTGTCTACTGATGTTTTGGAAAGGCCGAGTCTACTGGCCATTGGGATGGAGCGGTCAATTATCGGAAGGACCGTTTCCCAAAAGGATTGTAGCTGATGCTTCACATAAACAAGTGAGTACCTTTTCCAAATAAATATATATTTTTTGTGTAGAGTACTTCTAAATATCGTCGATTGAATTATTTTCTCTGGTTTTGATGTGAAAAAATCACTTTCTGATATCTTTTTTTTTTTTACCACATTTCGGGTGTGGTATTTTGTGGTGTTTTAAAAAGGGTTTTTGTATATTTGTCGATTCGTAAAGAGTTTCAAAAGATAACTCAACAAATTTTAAGAAATTTCATATTTACTTCATGATATTTTGAAAGATTTTGAGGAGTGTAAAAAATCGATTCTGTGGGATTCTACTGATTCTGATTCTATTGATTCCACACTCTTTTGATTTCATATGCGTAATTCTAATTTCTTCTCTCAATTGGATCACATTATTTTTCTATCTGTGGATTTTTTTAATGATTTCATTTGTCTGTTATTTCTTTATTTCTTACAATGAAGGTACATTAAGTTTTGATTTGTGCGTAGAGCAATTATTTATAGTCTACGGTTAGATAAATCTGTTTGCTGGAAAAACTTATGAAGATTTGTGTGAAATAGTCATTAATCCTAGAGCTTTTGCATTTTACATTTTCATATTCGTAGATTCTTTTCAACCAAAATTGTTCTGTACATTTCGCAGTTCTCATTTCCTTGCCCCATTTATTTTAAGTCCACCAACGAATTTTTCGCCTCGGTAATATGCATGCTTGGTAATCTCCTAGGTCAGGAAAAATAGCATCTCTAGAGCATTGCAGCCTTGGTCTTAGTTCTTATGTGGTTGCTGACAGAGTTCACTATCTCAAAGGCGACATCTCCCAGTAGTCACTGTAAATGACTCTCGCAATCTTTTCCTTGAATGCAAGATGCGAGTCGAGGTTGCATTCAAGAAGATATTAGATATTAAATGAAAACATCGGTGTTTTTCTTGGGTCGACGCGGAATGACGGTATGGTTTGGTTTGGTCTAATATTTGCGAAACTTTTTCATATCGTAAAGCGACCATCAGCAGACATCCGTTTTTTCTCTTTCTTTCGCCTAGTCGCGACTATCCATCCACGAAATGCATTTTACAGTGAAAAGAACAACCGCGAATGATATCCTTTAAAAAATAATCTCTACTGCGATCTCTTTCGGCGACTTTTCTCAAGAAAGTTGAGCTTTCAGACGAGAGCCAGTTTTTGTGATATGCATGGAATTATATGGATTCAAAGAAAAGGTGCTAAGTTGATTTATCGCTATATAAAGCAGTTCTTGGAGTACTCGACATAAATAATAACTTGAGCTTAAAATGCATTTCTTATTTTATGATTCTTTATTGATTCAAGACTCATAAGTAAGTCACTTGATAAATGCTAACAAATTTCATTATTTAAAAGCAGAAAAGAATTATTCATCTGTACTGTGCGGTTTATCGATTTGCCCCGAGATCGTTAGGTCTTAAATTATTAAACTCTGGAATAAATGCAAAATATGGAGTTCTTCCATCGTGAGAGTAATCAGACTTAATAATTGGAGATTTAGAATTCTCAAGAGGATTTTTTTACTGCTTTCTTCCACCTGAGCTTCTCGCTTGAGGAAGAATGTCTATAAAACATATAGAAAAACGAATGCAAATCCTAATCTGAAATCTTTAATTTCAGACAGGTGTATTTACATTTAAAGTGTGGGAATGAAAAAGAGTAACTTTTACTTAATTAACTTCCCGTTTTTTTCACTTTCTCTGAGATTGATTAAAAACCAATTCTAAATCTGAAATCATACGGAAACACGCAATGCATACCTCAATGATTGGCAGTCTATTGTTCTCTGGAGAATAATTGCGTGTCGACGCATTATTCTTTTCCTAGTTTAGCTCTATTTGCATACTCGAGATTCAACGAGTGAGAAAAAAATTGCTTCGCATACGAGAAAAATGCACATGTAGAAATTCTCATTTAAATCGCAAGTTTCACATGCCTTATTATTACTACGGACAATTATATAGATTATCAGCTTTTCCGGTTGAAGCAGACGCCCGTATAACGAAGGTTTATCGACATCTGATGCGTTAAATTGAAAAAAGGTCTCTTTTTACACTCAGCTTCAGTTACTCTTCCACGTTTACAATTTTAGTTTCTTTTTTTTAACCTACGAATATCAATTGTGAAAAATCCGTTATTCGTGTCTAAACTATAGAATCAAAATAATAATTTATTCAACCGTCAAAAATCAACGCGACATTTTATTTGGTATTGAAAGAGTCCACGAAAATTGCACGGTAGTAACTCGCTGAGCTTTTGCAATTTGGAGAGTGAAGCTTCCAACAGCGATATTCACTGGACAAACACTTCGAGAAAAAATTCTATGGTTACGGCCAGTCGTTGAATATCACGTAACCAGCTATAGCCAAATAGGCGAACAAACCACTAGCATATATTGGAAATCCGCCAACAGATACAAATATACTAGTATTCGAATACCGCCAACTAGTACATAACAGTGGATATTCGCACAGTTAATTAAGCACAGCTTCTCGCAGCTGAAAAGCGTTGTTATGGTTATCAAATGTCCATTCATGCTGAATTTCCGTAATTAAGAAATTTGGTTACTGTTGTTTAAAAAATTCACATTTTAAACTGTCTTTGTAAAATCTTGGGAAGAATTGCTCATCTATAAAAGAACTGAAATTAAAGAACGTCTGGAAAACTTGAGGGGATGGGAAACACGAGTTGAGTTGAATCGAGATAGCGGCGATGCTTTTCAAGTTCACCAAAAACGCAGGAAGTTCCTGCTGAAGGAGGAAAAAACCATCAACGCTGATAAATAAAACGTTAGAACGAATGTCTGCAGAGTCTCGTATACTTATTACGTGCTTCCACACACATTCTCACAGAAATCATTACATAACACATGCACGTCTAGCATTACACCCCCACATATATCTGTGTAGATGATAGATGCATGTGGATGTATAAAAAGCATATATGTGTATACATATACATTTTTACATGCAGGCACATGCAATTGTAGGTATAGAGAGACACATGTTCATATAGAATATACACAGAACAAACCATTGCATGTGGAGTTCTGGATTCATGTACGCAGTACGCACTTGAAGCTGCAGATAGGGTGGGTTTTGTGTAGGATGTGAACACGTACAAAACAGTCGCGTAACACACGTTGTCTGCCATGTTCAAACGCATCCACTCCAGTCAAACAAAGGTAGTCAGCAACCCCTTGCTGTGCCCTTTTCCTGGGGTTAAGTTCACCCCATGCGACCTCTTGCTCGACTCTTACGTAATACAACGACTTAGGTGCGTACGGGTACTGGATCGGTGTCTCAACCCTTGTAGACGAGAATGAGTAGCATGTAGACACCAGTACTCCACTAAATTGACGTCAGGGCAATGCCATGCAAAATTGGGCTAATTTTCACCTATTCAGGGCTCGAACTTCGGTCAGTTGAAATTTTAGGGTGTTTGAACTTTAAGGATGTCCGGGTTTCGATATTTCGACTTTCATATTTCGGTCGTTTTACATATTTATATTTGTGATTTATTCCAATTGAAATTGAATTCTTGGATGAAATAATCGCATGTGCATATTATAATGCTAAGTTCTCCTATTTATACTAATCACACTCCATCTTTTGTACATTTTTTGCGCTACTACTGCGCCTACCGAGGTATAAAATGACCCTTGCTGGGTACTAAAATTTAAATATTAAAGTACTCTCCTTCCAAAGTATGAAGTCCAGAAATGTAGGTATTCTGTGCCCCACTCTTGATCCTCTCAGGAGGTTATAGTGTATACTTGAAAAAGTACAAGAGCATTTAGCAACTATATGTACAAGGAAAAGTTATCGATAATCTACTGCGCTGCGTTGCGTCGCTTTAGAAGCGGCGCACGACCGCGAATGAAAACTTTCCTTCATAAATTCGGTTAAAACGACAATCGGGAAAAACGAGGCTCTATGTTTTTACTCTATTTCAACCCTCGGGCCGAATCTATCTTTAATGCTCTCCAAACTTTCTGCAATAGAAAAAAAATGTTCCAATTTATACAGCTATTGAGTCTTTTATAGACGGTTATAACTTCTTTCATAGTTTTAATCAATTTTTTTTTATCTTCTTTGTCTTTTTAATATTTTGTTCGTATTTTCTTGTCTCTTATTATAATTACAAGGATAGCTTTTTATCCTTATAGCCTTTTATCACATCAACTTTGCCTTTTTCGTCTAACTTTTCCTTGCCTAATCTTTATCTTCTTACCCTTCATTTGTTCATTTCTTCTTTCTTCGTTTATTTTTTCTTATCTCTTCGTCCTTCTTATCCTTCTTTTAATTCTTTGTCCTCTTGTCTCTACCAGTACCCTATATATCTCTATCATCTATCTCCCTCTTGATTGTTTTAAATTAATTCACATAAATTGATGAAAAGGGGAGCAGAAAGGCTATATTGTAGAAAACTCGATGAAAAGTGAATTACATTCTGGATTTAATAGCGCACTGCCATCGAATTTTCTTTCACGAGAAGACAACGAGTGAGAAATTGCATAGAGCACCAAGCTGTCAGGTTGAATCCGTTTTCCAGATGTGTAAATGAATATCTCTCTTGAAAAGTGGAAGAGACAAGTCGCAAGGATGTGTGTGAATTAATATGGCGTTGCTACGGAAAATGCAAAGCTTTTAGTATAGTTTTTCTGTAGAACATTTCTCCATTTTTTTTCTTGAGTCATTATATATCTCAATATCTGGTTACACGTATATGTACTCCAAAAACAAGAGAACGGTCTCGCGTTTTTCTCGACTATACTTCCGGTTTATTTCCCTCCCAGCTCACGATGATTCAGGAACATCTGATTGTTACGGGATGTCAATAAAAAAATGATACAGAAAATGTATTCTTTTGTAATTCAAATTGTATTATATTAATGTATTGTAAAATTCTTAACGTATATCTCAATGTAAATAATTGGTTTCTTTCTGGTATGACTTGATGGTCATATATTTCTTTCATTTTTCTCAACACCTCGACTCGTACACGAGCACAGTTGTGAAGAATAGAGGTAAGTCTCCGCCGGCCGTAAATACTGGAAAATTATCGTAAGCTCGAGTAAAAGGTTATGGCCCTAGAGGAAGAGACTTTGCTTCTTCTCCTTTTCTATCCCTTTTTTTTTAGACTCTTCGGTCTCGTCTAATATCTCCCGTTTCCTGACTCGTCTCTCCTTTCTTTATATTTCAAGAAACTAATACCCATCTTGAAGGAAATATTATGTACGTAGGAATAGGAAATAAGGATGAGGAATCGCGGAAATGTAACTCATGTTATATTTGATTAATCCTCAAGAGGATTTGCTATAAATTAAGCTTAGAACTCGTATTTTCACAATTTTGTATAAATACTTGTATAAAGAAAAAGATAAATCCATTTTGCACTGAGGAAAAAATAACACCGAATCAACATAAAAGATTTAATCGTTACGGAGATAAAAAAAATGGCGGTTTTTCTTTAATAAAAATGTTATAATAAAAAAAGTTCCCTTGAAATCAGGAGTTAAACGATGTTTCAAGATTTCTCAAGTGGTGAAGAATTTCCCCTAGGACGTTAGATGAGGTCTAAAGAGGGTGATAATAATGTCAAACGCTTAATCAGCAGCAAAATATATTTTTCAATGTTCTTAGTATCCTGTAATTTTTTATATCTCGCTGAAAGCAGTAGCTGCATTAATTTATGCGCGCTACTCGAATTTTGCATCAATTAATATCGCCCAGCAAGAGAATGTTTTCGCGAAACCATAATTTAATGGTAACTTCACAGCGGTAGGAAATACGGGCCGTATAACATGGCGATGTTTAATGAACTGGTGCCCACCTAACTCTTTCTTTACAAGCATACGCGTGCCGGGTCGGCACTCTTCACCATTTTTCTCCTTAAACCTTCTGAAACTTCCTCTCTTTCTCTTTCCCTTCTCTGAGCTTTTAGCTACATCCTCTGTCTTTTATCCTCTACTCTCTACTCTCTATTTTCTCTCTCTTTCATTCTCTCTATCAACGCCTTTCCCGCTCCATGTTCTCCATCCCTTCATTGCATTATCCAAGCCTTGGCACGTCATCACGTACGTGAAGTGAATCCTATGCGCGAGCGAGGTAACAGTCTGCTTTGGCGCCCCAGCATCCACAATCCACATTGATAGCTACGTATTGCACTCATTCAAGTTCCATTCCAGACTCAGATCATTGAATTTGGATCAGCATCGATACAAACATTTGAAAAAATATACCGCCGAGGTGAAGCTGGATTTTTCTGGGATTAATTTACGCGCTCAAGCTGAAATAGTGCTTGAATTGTACATTTTTCATTTCTGAACCAACTTTTCACTGCGTATTACAAATATTTGATGAATAATAAGGGTTTTTGGAATTTACTATTAAATATTTTCAACTCTCTGGCAGCACTTTTAAAATATATATCTCTCGTTTCCTCACGCTATAATTCGCTGTTCATTCATAAACACTATAGTCTATACCTCTGCGGGAAATGTATGGGAAGTTAATTGATTTGGAAAATGTACCGGATTTTCTCCTGTGTTTTTCAAGAAGATTTAGCTTAACTATGTTTTTCCGTTGTAGGGCAGATCTGGTTGTACCCATTTTGGGATTACAAAGAATTAAAAAAAAAACGTGCAGACTTTGTTATTTATTCTAGCTGCTCCTGAAATAGTTTGGTTTCGAAAGGGGAAAAATTCGCGAATTCGCGACGCCCAACACGTGTGTATGCACGAGATTTTAGTTTAGAAGAGGGAGTCTGGAAAAGACTATAAGAGCTATAAAATACCCCATATGGATGGCGAGGGTTGGAGGGTAGAGAGGGGGCACAGCATGGTTAGCGCGCGAGGTGCGGGCAGTGCACGCGCAGCCGCCGGGTCGCGCGCATCTGGAGATTGCATTTCTCATTTTAACTTAGGAACCCCGCGAAATCCTAACCGGCTTCCCGGTTGACTGTACCCGGCACTGAGCAACGTGCAGCGCGCCGGTAATCACGTAGCATCAGTAAAGTGTCAAAAACAGTGACACTTCGTTTCGTGTAAAAATTAGAAAAATATATAATTTTATAAAAAAATAATCCAACCGACCATTCCAAAACTAAGAACTTTACGGAATCTAATCTCCAAATAGAAATTTAAATTAATTATTCTAATCTCTTATTCTACCAGTGCTTTTCCGGGTCGATTTTTCAAAAGTCAAAGGTTTTGTTAAAGTTGTGAGTTTTTTTCTGTTTTTATTTCGGTATTGTGAATTAATTATTAGTGCTTATTCGGAAGGGATAAAATTCGAATTTTAGTGATCGATAAATTGTGACGTGAGTGTTGGAGTAATAATCATAATTTAGTTGAAAAGTGGGTGCTTCTAATTTGAAAAAGAAGATTGGTAGCTCAAAATTGAAAACGGATTTTATTTATGGCTGATCATTATGGTTCTCGGACTTCAGAGAGTTTGATGTAGAAGCCCTACACTCGGTAAGACATTAAACTATTTAAGTGGGAGAGAAAACTTAATATTTATTAAATAATGATGCATCGTCTATAAACTCTCAAGGTCAAAGGTGACCTTCTCTTATTAGCTCTATTCGATTGCCGTTATTTATTTCTCTATCTAGGAAGTTTTTATTTACATAGAAAAAAGATATCAATTTCATATACTAAGGTGTTTGGTTCAAGTTTATTATCATAATAAAAATAAGAACAAAGAATTCCGTTAATTCTAAGTTCAAATGATTAATTAGAATATTTTCTTTTGAAGAGAAAGTCAGATTTTAGTGTCGACTTTATTTTCTCATGATCAGCAACTCTGAGCGTATTGTCTTCGGACGTTTCCTTCCGGCACTGCGTTTCCGGTCGCAAAAGCTGTCTAGTTTCCGCCACAAAAAATTCCGGCAGCGATTTCTTCAGAATTTCGCGCTGCCAATTAGACGTGAAATGGATCGGCCGGACTTATAACGCTAACGGGAAGACTTTGCCTTAATTTTTGCAAGGATGGCTTGTGTTCGCCTTACGTCACCATTGCATTATTAAATTCCGCACGGAATTAAAAAAAAAGAAAATGGAGCAGAATTAAAATAAGGGAGAATGAGGATGATAGAATTAAAATGGAACTAAAATGAGATGTCAAGACGTTGCATTTCGACAAGTCTTGGAAACAATGGTCCTCGTTGCAATTTTTTGTAGCTATGAATACGCTCTCTTCTCGCATTACTCTTTTTTCTTGAGTGTATTGTAATTTGAACAGAGATGCTGAATTATTATTGTTTGCATGCTCATTCAAGATCAGTGGAACTATGTTTTTCAGCCTGATATTAGAGACATTTTTTTAAGTTTGGAATTTTAATAGAATTTAAAGAAAAATATGAAAAATTGGTTTGTTAGGGAGTTCTTTATTTCCTTCGCATTCTCCAGATCGGAGATATACGTGTATGTATATATAGCGTTGAAAATCTCCAAAAATTTTCCAAAAATAGGTTGACTTATTTCGACAAGCCTAAAATCCATTTTCTTTATTACCTATAGGCCAACTCTTGCAGATGCTTTGACAGTACTTTAGATCTATTTACCAATCGTGATTTTTGCTTTAATTTGAGGCATCCCTTCGCTCGTCATTTAGGATTAGATAGGACCTTTGACACCCTCGACAACAAACATGATGCTGTTTACATCAAGAGACACGTATCAAGAGCAGCTGCCATACGAGACGGAAAACAAACTAGAGAGGTCGTAAAGTGGTTGTTTGCAGAAAATTAGTTGAATTTGGATTTCTAAATCACACTTTAAGAAAGGGAAAGGGATCACAATTAGCAATTTCATGACCAGGAAAATTGTAACGATCCGTTCAGCTACAGTCAATTGCTAATATTGCTCTCGTTAGTGCTGGCTGGCTCTAGTGGTAGAGAGTACTCGTTCAAAATGAATATCTCTATCTTTATCTGGTATCTCTTTATTCTTCTTCATATCCATCTTTTTCTCTTTGGATTAGCATAAAATTTAATGCTAAAATTTACCAAAATTATTTATAGATGGCAAACTACTCTATATAAATATTAAACTGAGATAGTTATCTAACTTACGCAAAATTTCTAATCAATAATTTAACTGAGCGCAACGACCTTCAAAGACGGTACACTGAACCAGAATAGTAAAACCGTTCGCACATAGACCATAAATCGTCTTTGGAGCGTACACTATAGGTCTCATTGTACTCTCCTCGTAATAAAACAAGCCATCTGCCTGTTAACAGAATTTTTCTATTCGATTTTCCGCATCGCGAACATCCCTTTCAGCAAACAAGATATGGATCGAGCAGATATTTATTAAATATATTACGTGTTCATATTAAATATATATTATATATGTATATATATTATATATAAATATATATTCTCCAATATCTCTACCCGTATCTTTCCTGTTGATAGAAATTTTGGAAAAGCAAAAGCGTTTATTTGTCGGACAAGGCATTAAATTGCAGTTGATATTAAGCTCCGTTACGGAATCCGGTGCTACTTTATCAAAGGGTTGTGAAGGGTTTGAAGGGATAGAGGTTGCTATTTTCGTTCGACGAACAGCAATGTCCACGTTTGCAATTAAATCGAACCAAATGACGACCTGGGAAATGAATAATTACGGAATGCTGAAATGCAAAAGTCTGCGGGCATAACGGATGAAATTATGAGAAAAAAACGCTCCGCTCGTACATATAACTTTTCAAACTCTGCGCTATTTCGAAATCTCATCATTTTCGATAACGATCGATTGCATTGACAGACGTTAATGAAAAATCAGAATTGGAAATAGGAGAATCAAAGTGGAATCGTTTAAATAAGTTATTTAACTATCCATATTTGTATCAATTTCCCAAAGTAATTGCAGAAGTTATTTATCCTTTCTGCTGGTAATGTACGTTCAGTCCAAGACTCGAAGAGAACTTAGCTCCTATCATCACTATCGGTAGCCAGACTCTTGACACAGATACCCTTAGCTTAACATAAACCTACTTCATATAGGCAAAGTCGATGTCCGGAGGCAAGATATTCTCTCGCGTGTAAAATATTCTCTCGCCTTGTAAGTACAGGCGACGGAAGTGAGGACGTCGAGTAAACATCACTTCTGAGCTGATGAGAAACTTCTCAAAGGTTGTAGACGCGATTCGGTGTCAGTGAAGAGCCGTCAAATCTTGAAGACCTGTGGGATGCTTGCTTCGTAAACGTACAAGATGTTTATAGAGTGTTCCGGCACTGGATACCAGAAGGTGCAACTAAGCTGCAGGTTGGGTGGTTAGGATCCAGAGAGTCACCTTGTGAAGCTTAATGAGCCAAAGAGTAAGAAGTCCAGCCAAGTTATAGCGCACAAACATCCTCTTCAGAAATTCAGAAACGACAGTTCGCGCTTAGCTGCATGTATAACAGCAAACAGACTGCTTGGCTTTATTCACGAGTGTTATGAAAGCTTATAATATTCAGCAGTCTCTGGCAGTTTCGTGTTGGTGACGACCACCGACGCTCGGCGGCCATAATTGCGAGACGTTAATTACGCGATGAATGCATTGGGTGGCAGTATAGGCTACAAGGTACTAGTACCTCTAGTTATACTCTCAAGTGGTGGCTCATAATGCAGCCACTCAGCTGACAGATGGTGTCGATTTGTACACGCGCTTTTGTATTCCTGTACGTCACGATGAGCACGTGAGACGACGCTCAAGAAGCACAGAAGCACGTGAAATGGAAAATAGAAGTGGAGACTGGATGCTGGAGACATAAGCAAGAAACAAATTGCTAGGGATCTGATGACTACCTCGAGAAAAACCGAGAAACATCTACGTTTGAATGAAACCTTGGTTAGTAATGTATTCGTGGTTTACTCGAGGTTTTTAAACATCTTTTCTGGTCATTCAGATTTAAAAGCTTCTTGTTAGAGAAATAAGGCTTCAGTGGAGATGATCTCTGCTGAAGCATCTATTCCCTCGTTTATTCCTCCGTTCAAGGGTCAGTGATCGATGAAGAAAAATCTTGTTCAGATCGAAAATACTGCATTTATATAAATAGCTCCCCAACACTTGTAAACAGTATATCTCGAGCATTGCAATTGTAATTGTAACAAACCAGGTTCGCATCCACGAAAAAGATTCTTGTAGTTCGAATTAATTTTCTCACGGTAGCGGTCTGAATCCTTTTCCACAGTTCTTCTGCTCGGATATCGGTTTCAAGATCAGCGAAACCAAAGTGTCCTCTTGGTAATTGCTATTTTACCCATCGGCCGGACGAGAGAAGCAGTTTAGTGCCTTGCGAGTGTATGTTCCAGTGCTTAATTAGTAGGTAATCCACTCAAGGATTTTAACCACGAATCATTGGTTCGTGGTTGCAAATCGAGGTCGACATTCTCCACTTTTGCTAAGGATCATTCGAGTCCTTTTATTCCAAATTAGGTACACCGCATATGCAGGACTTGAGTGCCTGCTTCCTGTGCCAGAATTCGAAAATACTCCACTACGAAGTAATATAAAGTTGCCAAGAGGAAGAATTTCAAAGTAAAACGTTGAAATATGTGGAAATAGCAAGGAAAAAAAGAAGAAGCCAATACAATTGCGGGACCCTGCACTTTAAGAGATCAGAGTATATTCTAGAATCTCTCAATAAGAGCGATATCAATTACCCAGGAGCTCTACTTGCAGTTTTCGAGGAGACAGTTAATCAGGTTTAGTCTGCTTTGTAAATCAGATCCTTAACCCACTTTTTTCCGTAAAAAATACCAGCAAACAATTAAAGGAGGAATGAAATCAGAGCTCACTTTTTAGTACTTTAGTGACTCACTTTTAGTACCATTTACTTAAATTGCTTCACTCTCCAACTTCAATTTTATGTTCGTTCGAAATAAAACTAAAAAGAAAATCTACAGCTTTGATAGAATCCTTTCAATCTTTTTCATGGAAGAAATGGGGTAAAGATACTGGTTTTCGACCAGGTTTGGTGGTTCGAATCCCTCCTTAAGTTCCGAGTTTTTAAAATATATTTCAGACACTAAAGTCGCTTTTCATGACATTTTCTAATTTCTCTCAACGCTCATATAATCCTCTGACAGGAGGCAGCAAGTATCCTTATTACAGTGAATGCTTGTAGTAAAAAGCGAGGGAGATTGCGCGAGAAAGAGTCCATTAGGTGGACATTATTAAAAGTTATGTGATTCTAGCCCCTAGTCAGAGGCGACATTCTGTAGAGTAGGGAGGGGTTTACATCTGGCCTCCTAGTCCAGCAACAACCGGAAGTTATGCGTCTGAGAATGCTCGGTGACATGTTGGAGTCTGAAATTTTCTACAACGAAACCGCGAAGAGTGGCGATGCGGTAGTAGCATTGTTAACTTCCGGCATAGTCTGGTTATGGTTAGATCGCACCTTTGCCAAAGTGGTATCCATGTCAGGCTCCGGTATCCTGAACTTGCTTGTTATCTCGCCTTTTGCGTTCACATTTATCGCCTTTGTCCTCCTTTAAAAAACGATTTCTTATCTTCTCATTGCCACTACGACAATGACAATGACCATGATAATGCTTATGTAATATTTCCTTCTTTTTATCTCAATTTGAATAATATTCTTTTTTTTCCCCTTTCCCCTCGATATTCGCACTGTTCGTACAAACTTCAAAAATAATTTAATCAGTAAGCTCTTTGCGCATCATCGGTCTCAAGTAATGGGTTGTTCTCTAATTACACACAGTCCCAGCAGGCTAACAAAACACTTTTTACTTTCATTGTGCCACCCGCGGCCGTAAGAAGCACGAGACTCCATTCAGTCATAAAATTGGTCACGTGACTGGAAAGGTTCTGAATGGAGAAGATATACTTTCTGAAAGAGAGATAGGTTTATTTTAGGGTAAGGTGAGCATGGTGCACGTGTGCTACCACATTGGGGAAAGCTTTTCGTGTCACGTGGAAATTGCAGAAGCGGAAGTAACTAAAATCGCAGAAGGTGGTGATTATATGAAGTGAAACCTTAAATAAAACATTTTTCGATTCAGTTTGTTTTGATAGAAAAAATCCTCTTGTAAATTTGCAGATAATATATATAAAATATATAGATATTATCGATTATAGATGTAGGTACAGGATTCAAAAGAAGTCCCGACATTCGAGTATTGACCTCTGGTAGTACAACGTTTATAAATATCCTCGACAAGAGACGCTATTATTTGATTCTATATTCATTTTTATTTCCCTGTTCCCGGTAGTATTATACAGACTTGTTATCAGAGCCATCGAAAGTCGTAATCCGAAAAAGATTTGTTACTTATTGGTTCGTAATTCGCATCGAGTTTTTTTTTAAATGTAAACCATGGATCTCATAAAATCGAGGCAATATTCGGAAAGAACCCTGGCCCATCGAGATATACAATATCCATAGCCGAAAAATATTGTCAATTGAACAATTTCAATTTCGATGTTGCCGCCGCCACTCGTTCTCAACGAGGTGGTTTCGATATTTCCCTGCGTTTGACGATCAAGAAAATTTCATTCCCTTGAGCCAGCGAATAAAGTCATATAGTGGTACTCAGCAAATGATATGAAACCGGAGGAATTCTGGAAAGTTGTTTGATAAATAAACGACAACACACCACAGTCTTTTTGGCGGTTTAGAAGACTTTATGAATAACAATCGAATTAGATCTATTTAAAAAGGGTGGAAACGAAAAGAGCGCGAGAAGTCTCTGAAATTGGCATGTAAATCCGATAACGCAAAATAGTTAGGCGCTTTTATCCCGACCGACTAATGCATAAATGACAATTTTCTGTGAACTGAATGCAGTTTATTTCCGGGTGACCACGAGAATTCACGGTGAATTAAAAATTTCACGTACCCACAAATGAATAAAACATTCATCCTTCCACGTGAACGTGGTTTACACTCGCATGGCTAGTGGTCATATAGAGAATTGGAGAGAAAAAGAGACTTTACGTTGTAAAATCAATATAGACGCGGATACACATCATCGGTTCGTGGGTAAACATTTAAACATGTTCAGCATGTATGTTTGAATAGTATTTTAATTTTTTATCTCGCAGCTTTGAAGGGATTCTTGTTATGTAAAAGGACTGCTAAATACTCGCATTATCTTGCATTTTATGCCTCCTTTGTAAAGTGCTGCATTAATATGTCATTATTGACCTTCTCTTATGTAGTATACAATTTTTCTACTGGCGATTTATTAGCTAATTGTATAAGAAAGTTGAGTTTCACCTGCTTTTTAAATCCTGCCTGCAGATTTTCATTCTCCCTTTTGAGAAGTATGAACGCGACTTGTTTGCTTTCCTAGCACCATCTGCTTTAAGTAAAGAGGATAAAAATACGGAAATTGTTTGGATGTTCGTGATACTATGATAGAAAATATTTCAAACAGGACTTCTTTACCAATTCCCTTTTACTTTTGCTTTAAGTAAAGAGGATAAAAATACGGAAATTGTTTGGATGTTCGTGATAGATACTATGATAGAAAATATTTCAAACAGGATTTCTTTAGCAATTCCCTCTTACTTTTACATTCTGGAACTCAGTTTTTCTGTGTTGATGATTAGGCTCTTAAAGAACAGGATAACTTGCGACATTCGCCACTTATCTCTCACTTGCTTACTATCTCTTGATGACAAGTCGCAGCTAAAAGCGATTTGTGGTATCCACCTAAGCCATGGAAACCCATTTAGGGTATTAAATGTGAGCCCCATAATAATTATATCTCCCAATCGTCCCTCCTCTAACAAACGAGATAACTACATAATTGTTCCAACTAAAGATACCATAAACATTACAAATCTCTTTCGTACAAAATTATTTCCAATGCAAATGAAAATTAATATGTTAAAACTGTTTCTATATGAATATTGTTTATGAAATCCATGATTACCGAAACGTGACACTGTAGCAAAAATGCTCTGTTGAGAGAATTAAATAAAAAATCCTTGGTGGGTTAAGCAGCTTAAAACTGTTATGGGTGCCTAACGTCATAAAACTTGACTGTATGAGGCACCCTCGGTTTCACCCAATTCTCCCTGATTCAGAAGAGAAGATTTCGGGTACTTTGCAAGGGAGAGGGTTGGGGGTGTTCCATTGCTTCAAGCCAGTTCTTGCTCGCACGCGTGAGAGCCACGTGGCTGGATTCCTGAGGGATTCTGGGTACCCTGTCTCTATCACATGCTACATTCGCCGATTGACTCCACAAATGGAGAATCGTTTTCTGCCAAGGCTAGAACAACCCTCTGCCCATTTCACGACCTTGGATTGAAGCATCGATTGACAATTTTATCCCAGCAGGTCACACGAGTCATCGATCTCACTCCACTCTCATATTTCATACCCTTGCGTACTAAGCGATGCAATCTTGTCTGTTTTCTGCCAATCATGCGTGACTAATAAATTATAATTATGAGGTATTCTCTAAATTCTGTTCAGAAAAGCCCGGTGGGAAGTATTGACTATGACTCGTCAGAAAAGGAATGTTTAGAATAAATTCGTACAGTAATGTTGATGCAATTTTTGAGAAGTTTCTTTGACGAAGGATATTAGGTGTAGATTCATTCAAAGGCTAATATGTTCATTGTCAGGGAATCATGCCACTGGTACATTCTCGCATCGTTGGTTCGAAATGGGCTAAATTTACCCTATCATCTATTACGTAGCCAAACCTATTTGCGTATTTAGCTATTATGTGCATAATCTATCAAGTACGATGATTTAACAGGCCAATTCAGTGTTTCTACCTCTAATTAAGACGGTTTTGCATAGCAAGCTTCTTCCTTCAGAGCGAAAGATAAACTCTAACAATCCTGATTCACCAAAATTCAAGAACCAGTATCCTTTAATATTAGCTTAACTGTATACAGAGGTGGTCACTGAGGCTTTTCTTTTCGGAGAAAAATTATAGTCAACAAGTATAAATAAAGTTTACACTATGCTTCCACCAACTGTTATTACATGAAGGTGAATGTAGTCTCTGCAGTGCCTTTGTCTAATCCATGTTTGCAAATATAGTAGTGAAACCTATTCATTGATACGTTTACAAAATAGGGGCGTTTTCAGATTTGAAAAAGTGAAGCGGTTAGGGATTTTAAAATGGGAAAAGTGATCCATTGTAGGTGAGTTTGTGTGACGATGATCAAGGCATTTTCCACTTTTCCGGGAACACCCACTGAATAAGACACTCCTCTGGCCCATGCAGGGATTGAATTGAACGCATGCTCGAGGGTTGGCTTTGTCATCAGCAATCATCTACCCCTTAGGGCTCCCCGAGCCATTTAGGCCCGTTGATCAGCAGCGCTTGTTTTACGCTTGAATTATAATTCATTCCGAGCATATAAATCCGAGAATATGTATGCCAGACTTATTTGCTTATCAGCATTACTCTCCTCTCGGTGGATTGGAGAGAACAAACAGAGTTTGACGAAAATTTGTATATTTATGTATAATCAGAATTATGCTAATTATGTTAAACACGTGAACAGTTTCGATGAAAAGTGATTGTTTTTGAGTAATGAGATTAAAATGGAAATATTACTCTATAAATACCTCTTGAATCATATTTACTCATCACTCTAAATATATATGTATTTATTATAATCTCCATTTTGGTTACTCGTGAAAAATCAACTGTTTCGTGGAATCTATCTCGATTATGTAATTTCCGATGAAAAATACATTAAACTTCGTTTTGTGGTGGAATCACAATTGTAATCGAATCCAATGTGCACTCGCAAAAGATAAATTGCGGTCGGATGAGAGAAAATCAAATGACAGATGAATTTTACTAATACGACTTTTATGTTTCGTCCGCTAACACATCGAGCTTTTATTTATGTATAATAATTATAGCGATGCTTTGGGATCAGTGGACCACTGTGGTCGATGGAAAAGCACTCCTCTGAGTGCATTCATTGTATGTCATGTACACTTGTTCACAACTGCATTTTGTATTTGTTCTGCACAGAAAATGTTTGTCGCTACAAACAGCAGACCAAACAGAGCTTTTATATCGAATGAACGAGCGATGTGCGTGTGATGCCACGATTTATTTTGTGCAAAACACACTCTTTCGAATAAGCACGAAGCGGAACGTGAATTGTCGGCGCTCTCTTGGGATCGGAAGTACCGGATTTTTCATCATTTTGTTTATTGACACGCTTTATCAGCTGGCGAGAGAGGAGACATGGGTTTCGATTCAGAGCGTCGAGAGTTATCGACATAGGGTTTTATAACACCACTAGCTTATAATATGTACATATTACACACCCTTAAGTCTATTCCAATCTTCAAATGATGTCATCGGTTTTATTTGAATGTGGAAATATCGTTGACGTACTATCTTTTTAGGTTCTCGAGTTATTTGTGTACTTCGAATCTCGAAATATACTGCTCCAAATTGACTCTGTAGACATAAGTATGTTTTGAATTATGGGCTAAAGCTGATATTGAAAACGTGAGTAGGAAAAAGATAACAAATGCTCAATTCCTCGCAGATGTTGTTGAAAGAAGGTTCTAACTTGTCAGTAACAAATCGTCCGAGTACAATGTCCAAGATTAAAGAGATCTGATCCGCTCTTTTTCCCCTCTTATGAAAAAGCTGAAAGGGATGTTAAGAAGTTACTCACCCTCTTAACATGACCCTCAATCTTCAACCAGCCTTATTATTTGAACATTTTTTATCTAATAATTTATAATGCAATCTATTCCGACAATGGAGTTTAATTGATTTAAGCACAGTTCGTTTAACTAGAGGTTGTTTGTGTACAATATTAATTTAGCTGTTCCAGCTTATTTTCTATTGATAATTATGATTTTAAAGAGAAAGCAATCTGACCATCAAGTAATCATATTATTTATTAGAGTTACAGATTTCAGAGAAAAGAGAAAATGGCACTATTTATTCATTAAGTCTCTTGAATCACTCCATTAGACTCACCCTTTGAGAAAAATAATAAATAATTGTCTTTGGAAAGTAACTTTGACTCGAGTGATGTATATATTTCGACTTTGTGAGACTACGAAGAAGAACGGATGCCGGATGTTTAGATTGAGAGCGCTTTATTGCTTCGCGTGGCAATTGGTTTCAACTCGTCTGATTTTATTTTAAATATCACTATAGGCGATATTAAGCGCAAATGCAGCCTGCAAATTGTGTTATTCGACAAACTATCGTCTTGTTTATACAAAGCATATATGTGCACGTTGAATTGTTGAATCAGGACCGACCACATGAATAAACAATAGCGTGAAATCCAATCTGCATTCACATTTATGCCACTGTTGCACTGTCACATTCAGTACATACAAAACATACACGCAGGTATTAATATTTATGTTTTGTTTGCTAAACAGAGCCTTATTGCAGCTATTGCAAAGCTTTCAAGCTAATTAATAATCAAATTGACAGTATCTAATTCGTGCCGATAAAATTCAACTGTTTGTGCCGAAGTTTCAGGACAAATAGGTAAAAATAGGTAAAAATCGTTAAAACATATATTTATTTTTTAATTTTCTTAGATTGTTGTTTTTTCATTTAGATAGTTCCGAGAAAGTCTTTTTCATTTTCCATTTATGAGATATTTATTATCCTTTATATTCTTGCATTCTAACCCTCCAGAATTAACTTTATTCTTTTCAGTGCAATTACTCTGGCAAATGAGGTCCCTGAACAAAAACAATTACTCATAATGCTTTTATGTTATAGTAATACTATCCCTCTTTAGTTTAATATACTCGAGGTTATTTATCTCTTGTCCGTCAGTTCTTCACAATTGGTCATTCACATTAAATTATATCTCTTAAATTACTATACCTCAGATATAGTTATTTTCCAATTGAACACTTTGCACATTTCTTAAAACGTTCAATCGACGTCTTGTATTTCACACACTTTATTACAAGATATTACTCTTAAAATCCGTGGGCGAGACTTTACGAGTTAACCACTTTGCGGGCGTCAAAGAAAAGGTAGAAGGTCGAGATGATACCGAAGAAAAAAAAAAGAATAATGCGAGGTTAAAGGGGAGAGTTAAAAAAGAAATGGGAATGAGAGAGAAAGAGATTGAGAAAGGTGAAGGAAGGGTGAAAAAGCGTGCGAGAAGTCGAGCGAGATGAAAAATCTTCGGGACGACTTTCATTGGAAAATTGCAAGGTGCCTTCGAGACAGAATGATTAATGTATCCACGCAGCGGCCATTTTCTCCAATCTCGAACCGACGGGACTTTTTCCAAGAACTATATCTAACGTAAGTGTCGCAAGTTTCCTTATTTGCTTCTCATCTTCCCGTTCGTGGCGAGAGAATTAAAATTTTTCCCCATTTCCACCTAGGGCATCAATTACCCTGCGAAGTGTTCGAGTTTACACGATATCCGTCCCTTGAGGTAAATTTAACTTGCTAAAGTCTTAGACCCTGAGAAAAAAGGTCCATGATACTGATTTTATTATATAACAGAAGATGAATAAGAAATGAAAAGATTTTCAGAATCTTCGGTAAAAGAATAGAAATTTAAGAGCAGATCTCTAAGCTGTAGTTCATTTCTTTTGCATTTGCATGAGCTTCTAAGAGCATTTTATGCTCACTTATTTCTTAAACTTGTTGAGCCCTTTTTAAATTTCGAATGAGCCAACCCTCTTAAGATTCCACAACAAGTCGGACAATTTATAACCTCTCAACCCTGACACGTTCCGCAATATCTTCTGCGTTTATTTTTTGATTTATGTCACCACTGCACTTTGGCAATTTATCTTTAAATGCAAACTGTCTTCCACACTCGGATGCCTTCAGGGGCATAAGAGAAAAGAAGGGGAAGGACGTCTGAGGGATATAAGTAACTCTTTCATCTGTTAATATCCTCTTGCGATTGTTCGTCTTATTCTTATTTTTTACAACAAATAAGACATTCGACTCCTCATAGGGTGGGCCCACGGTTAATCAAACTTATTAAACAAGTGGCATATCAATGAAGAGAAGACGGTGTTTACAATTTGGAGTAAGTCTGGATGCATCAGAAAGATGTGGATGAATAAAGATTATAGCCGAGGAGAAACGGAGGGCAAGAGCTGTGAAAAGTAGTTGGCAGTTGGGAGGGTTGAAAACAAGTGAAGGAGGGTTTCGTGTTTGTCTGTATCCAGGCTCGGAGTGGCCACGACTCAGGGGACTAGAGGGTTAATGTACATGAATGCGAAAATGCTCATTCTTGATCCCGAACTATGAGCGACACGAGGAGTGACATTGTGCCACTTGAAACAGGCAACGGAAAAACTTTAATGGATCCGTTTTAACATCTTCACCAACTCACTTGCAAAAAATGCTTTCGACTTTGTGCTCGAGACGAGAGTGAATTTGAGAGAAAAAAATCAGGGTTAAAGGGGACCAAGGGAATCGACGAAGCGAAAAATGAGAGTCAGCAGGAAGTTACAAGGTTTAAAACGTAATGAAATAGAAATTTTCAACGTTTACGACAACGACAAATTATTTTTTGGGTTTTTCGGAAAATTCGTAGGCAAAATTTAGCAGAAACTCTGATTTTTCTTTTTTTATATGTAAATATTACAACTATTTCTCTGAAATGTTCTTTTAATTATGTTTACATTTTCACTTCACTAATTGAGCAATCTCCAAAGCAAAAAGCAAGCTTAAGCGGGTAAAATTCCGTTAACCCAAATATGAAAAATCACACAAATTTGCAAGGCTAAACCAATGATGGTGCATTCGCTGACTGTGCGTTTATGTACTGCGCAAAGTGCATACGCAGGTTCGTTAATTATCACTACAGCCTCAGCCCCACGATTTTTATGCAAACATCTTCAAGCTAGACTCGATAAAAAAACGTTATTAAAAGCGCCAAGTATACTTTGCCTATCGCTGCGTGGAAATACAAATTTAAAGCGAGAAAAAAAATTCCATGACGAGAGATTTACTCGATAAAGGAAAATGACAAAATAATGTAAAGAAAAAAGAACTGCCCCCAAAACAAAAAACATAATATTACGACAATTTTTCTGAAAATTTGTTCCAATTTAGAGACAAACGTGTCATATTAAAAAATATCGATTTATAAAAATTTTAAGTAATTTCTTCTACCGGCTTTGTTGAGCAGACTTTGAGATCTTTTTGGAAAGAATTTGAAGCCTTGAAAGCTGACTAAGGTACACTTGTCGCTGTCAGTAATCGCAAGAAATGCTTTTAGGTACATATTAGAGTCCTGCAGACTTTAGGTCGTTGGGAATCCTTCGTCACTTCACTAATAGCCATCGAACATTGCAGAATGTTCTGATAGTCTGACATTTCTCCAATCGTAGCAGAATTCGAGTTTAATCCTGATAAAAAGCGACAGCTTTGCTTCCAGAAGGTATAACCTGGATTACTCGAAATATATTACACTTTTTATCCCCTTAGTGCAGCAAATTTTTTTTAGATACACGAAGTAACTAAATTGAGTCTGTCGAAAATCTGTGTTAATCTTACTTAACACAACATGAAAAAACTGGAGAAAAATTCTCATTGAGTATCTTATATCTATAGGAAAGTTTGCCTTAGCTATTTTTTGAAATTAGGCAAAATAATTTCGCAAATTTGTTGATGTAAAATTTCCCCTGTGAATATCTCTGCCGTATCCAGAAAGCCGCAAGGCCAATATTTGTTGAGTGTGTTGATAATGCTAGCGAATTGAATATCGAATTACCAATGTGTTGTCGGTAAGGTCGAAGGTGAATAGGGAATTGGCTTACGGGATGTTGATCTATCGAGTTTCCCGTATTATTTGCTTTCAGTGCCGAATTGGTGACGTCGAGACTCTGAAATTAAAATGATAGAAAAAAAGAGTCGTCCCTCGAGATCAGCGTTTGGAAGAACGTCTCGCTGATTCTATTCCAAGCCACTCAGGTTTTGAATCATTATCGATTCTCGCTACACAGGGGATCTATAGTAATGAGGATTCAAGCCTTTGCCAATGTCTTTCATAATTTCGAGATAGAGTCAATGAATCGTTTTCCCTTTATTTCGTTGACTTTCTCTGCTTTGGGGATTCAATATTTCAAGGTAATTTTCAAACCAACATTTTTTGTGAATATGCATTTAGATTTGAAGATTGGTTTTGAAATATTATTTTGGAAAAGATGGATTGAATGATTTTTAGGTCTAAACGGGTTTGTTTCATTTAAGAAATATTCTTTCTTGGATTGGTTGGATTTGGTTGAGTTGTTGTAGGTCGTCTGAAGTCTAGACAAGTTGCAGACATCGAAGTAGATCGAAGTCTGGGATGGGAAGCTCACCCTCCATTCAGCGAGGAATGTGGGTTAGGGTCGACCACAAATTAAATTGTAACTTTCTGCTCTCTTGTCCTTTAATTGGGTCAATTTAAACTTTCTATTCTAACTATGTACGATATTGTTTCAGATGACATTTCAGTAATTTGTTTCAGCGATTCCATTTAATTCGGATTCAACATTAAGTTTTTTTCTGTTTTAGTATAATTAAAAATGTCTATAAAGTGGAAGGAAGGTATAATTAATTTTTTTTTGGGAAAAGAGATCTTGGAATGTGTAGCTTCTGCTTTTTTCTCTGGAGGAACTCAATTATGTATTTTATTCTGGTCAAGAGGAACTCGTACCGCGTTTCGTTAACTCGAAAGTTAATTTTTTAACGCTGAGTGAATTCCAGAAATTTCCTCGAATCTCGTTAAGGGTTGTAAGTACACGAACAATGTAACTCATGCATACCCTATCGAATCGGAAATAAAGTTAGTGAATTTCTCATGACCACTTCGAGTGAAAAGTTTGCTTGCATATTTGAGTTGAATGAATTTTGGCAATGCGTGGAGTTAAAAGCTCTGAGAACATCCGACTAACACTTTGAAAATGTACTCGACCAATACTTCTAGTTTAATATTCTATAACCACTATCTCGAAAATCCGATTGGACCGTGGTTTCTAGGTAAATCCATTTATACTGAATCTCTGTCTAGAGGTTTTCAAGTTGCCTTACTCCGACCTACTAATAACGTGCTTAGAGGAGAGCAGGTCGTACTTTAGTAATACTTTTCAACATAATGGTTGTGAAGCTTAACAAAAATTTAATACTTTTAAATTGAGGCTCTGATATTTAATTTACGCAAGAAAAAGGAACCAAGCCTCTTGAGAATGTTCATTAAGATTGGAATAAATGTGGTGTTGAGCATCGGGGACAGGGCAGGAAGTTTCTGGAATAAATTTAAACAAAAGGGGCGCAAGTCGGAGAATTAGACATGCCACCTACGACCCCGAAGTTAGTGAAGAACTTGATATTTATAGAACCGACGGTGTTGAGTACATGGCACGCCTCACGTGGATCCGCGGAATCACGCGTATTTTCATGAGATTGAGGTATGGTTTCCACTTAGCTAAATCATTTACCTTTCCAACTCTTGAAATGCAATATGTAATTCCTGGAAGGATCTCTCACTCCTTGGAGATTTAATTTTTCGCACAATTCAAGTTCTTGAAATTTTGCTCATGAAAATATATATATAAAAGCTCGGTCAACAAAGAAATATTTGGGTTAAATCGTGTAAATTAAAAAGGAAGTTCAAGAGTTAAAAATCTAATAAATACTTTTTATTTGATCCTATATCTAAAACTAAATAACATTTTTTTGTACACTTCGTGATACATCACATTAAATATGTGTCCTATTTCGTCGGTTTTATATCATTCAGATTAGTATTCTTACATCGTCAAAATTGTAATTTCAAACTGGAAACATTGGTCTTCTTTCAGGATACATATATTTATTTCTTGGACATTCACTTCTCACTTTTTTTCCATTTTCGTAAAATACACATTGACAACCTGATTCTATTTTGAAAGTTGTGTTGAATGTGTTTTTGTCCACATCCGTACCGTATAAAGTATAAGTGGAGTATACTTGCTCGCATAAACTTTGCTTATTTCTGTGATTTGAGTCTTGGTGAAATTTGCATTTTTTATTGGGATTTCTGAAAATGTAAAGCATTTTTTATAAATATTTTTTAGTAGTACTGGAGAATGTAATAAATTTAAAAAACTGCAGTTTTACCTGCATGCTTCGGCAATTATTGCCATATTTAACATTGAATATTGAGGGAATGTCAAATCTTTCTTATTTCGATCTAGAACAACCTCGGGAATTCTCTCAACAATCTAACAAAGACATATATATGTAATTATTTTTATTTTGAAGTAGTATACAGAAATT
The DNA here is from genome assembly GCA_900474325.1 of Synergus umbraculus. Classification (NCBI taxonomy): domain Eukaryota; kingdom Metazoa; phylum Arthropoda; class Insecta; order Hymenoptera; family Cynipidae; genus Synergus; species Synergus umbraculus. The sequence continues at coordinate 5,517 of UCOK01000107.1, read as the reverse complement.
TCAAAAGCAAAATAACTTACACTTGTTTCACATGGAATGTATTCTAAATCTTCGACTTTGCAGTCGTACAACTGAATTTCATCTTCCTGAGTAAAGATAAAATTTTTAATGCAATTCGATTTTTAGATTCTTTTAATTATAATACTCACCTCATTGTTACTTCGAAGTGAGTAACGGTTTAATCGCTTAATTTGCTGTCTTTGAAATGATTTTAATTGCTGCTTAACAGACTGAATATTTTTAGCATTACTCTGAAATTACAAAAAAATAAATCAACATTTTGCTTTGCATTTACAAAAAGGGAAATAAGAAAACTGTAGGTACTCACTAAAACCGTGAAAGAATTTTTTGGAATTTGTATTTTTTTTCTTAATCTCAAATGGTGAAAATCTAGAAAAATGTTTAGAAATGAAAACTAAACAATTCTTAGATTTGGAACATAATTCCATGTTTTACGCTAATTATATTTTATTTAATAGATATCTATACCAATCTGTCCATTCCATCGTACTAGTAGACTTTTTTTATCATCTTTTTTGGAATTGCTATGTTTAATTGTTGCAGGATAGCAATTAACCTGATGAAAAATACAATTAGATATAAAAAAATGATTTACACTTTTGAACAATTTTTACTGGAGTTTCCAAATATTACAAAAATTATTGTTTTCTTTAACTACTTACCGCAAAAATGTAGAGACAAAACCAACACAAAACTATTTTGAGATAATTAACTGATGCCATTTTATTTATGTCATTTGTTCAACTGCAATTTGATTGCAACTCGAGGAGAGTAAGAAACTGAATATTGTGTGTCACATGGTCGTAATTATATACATATTCAAGAGCATTGTCTTCTAATCTTAAATATAGCAGTAGGGGGATAATGGCACAGTTTCACATGTATAGTCAGCGGAAGTCTGTATATGATAAATTGAGAGACATAATTTCCGTTTGCGTGCTATTACAATTACTTTCCGTAAATCTTTGGACAACATTACGCTTCGTATAGTAAACTCATCTTTTTATCTCTCGTTTGATTAAAGAGAGCATTGCAATGACGTCAAATTCACGGAAAAAAAGTTATTATTGAAATTTATCAATCAACTTTTTAAATTCCTTTCATGTCATAATCGATTACGGAATATGAAGATTTCTAGTTTGCATGATTTGAAATGGATTTGGTCATACATTATAAACTCGATATTTTTCACTGGAATTTAAACTTTTTTTTATTTGCTCGAAACAGGTTGTCAAGCGATGTAAGCAAGGCCGAGAGTGGAATACGACCTTTAAAAGAGAAACCGAATCGTTCAAAACGAGGGGACGTGTTTAAACTTTAAACTCGACGAGCTTTTTTTTCTCTAGGCTTTCCGCGGTTCATCCGTTTAATGGCCAGTTAAATATTGACTTACGGTTACTTGGTCTGCAGGTTCCGCAGACAGGATGACCGGGTCAGAGTAAAATGAATGTCTGCGACGTCCCATTCACACAAATTGAATTTTTCATACCCGGTCAATTTCGAGTCAGTGTTTATAATTCAGAACTTGATATTAAACCAAATTTTTAATTTATTGAAGTCCTGTCTTTGAAAAGATCTAAAAGTTTAGGTTATAAATTTTATTTATTGAACAAATAAGGACAGATTAATTTCATTTTGCAAAGGCCTAAGAAAGAAGATCTAATTTTCTAGATAATTATTGATCGTATTCATAGTAAAATCAAGTCTTTGTGTGCATAAAAGGATTGTAATAGTAAGCAAACGCAGAAGTTATTACCATAAATGCTTTCACCCCGATAAGTGGTTTTGCCCCAGTCCCTTTCTATACGTATATATTTACACATTCTAAATTATGAATGAATTTCTGTGTTTGTTAATCTCTAAAGGATGGAATCTACTTTATGCGTAAATTTTGTGTACTTATATGATTCAAGTTATGGTTGAAATGTATTAAGTATTCATGGTGCAAACTTGTTGATTTTCAGGCTTTGCAGTTATTTCAATATTTCAAGTGGTCCTGATAGGAATGCGGAAGAGATAAATTTATAGGATTTCTTTTTATTATTATTTTTTTCTTTTGCATGTGCACTTTTAAACATTCTCATATGTTTGCAAAGTGATGCAGTCCATCGTCTTATTTGAATTTATTTCCCTGAGTTCTATCTTTTTCATTTTATCAAACTTTTATTTGCATCCCATTTCATGATAAATAACGGAAGATAAATGACGCGTTAAAAAAAATAGACAGGATAAGGAATCAAATGATGATTTTGGGAAATGTTTGACGTAGTTTGAAGACGCATTCATATATCTCTTCTTGTGGGAATTTTTAAAGAAAATAATCAAGTTATAATTAAATTGAATTACATTAATTTAATATATAATTTTCAGGATATATTTAATGTAATACAGAGAGATATTATTTATGTTTCATTAATGTTCATTTGTGCTTTTCGCTAAATGAATTGATTGATGAGCCACGATTATTGATATTAAATTGATAACGAGTTTTGATGGCGTCGGGACGCCCGCGCCGAGCACCGTTGGCGGTTCGTTCAAAGTCTTCCGTTAACGGTGCAATGCAACGGAGCAAATAAAACCCCTGTGTTTTTAATGGACCGCGAACAAATGGGTATATTACGATTTCCAACCGTGCGTGTATATATGCATGAGTTTTAACGATTTTAGCAAGTCTGGACCATTCACGAACAGAAATATATCAAGGGTCGATGAAATGTCTCATAGTGAACCCATTTGGGCAACGGAAATGCTGTCAAATTCAGGGGTAAAACAAAATTGCTGATGTTCAAAATATCATGAAGCTATAAATATTTAATATACGTTCGCAACTATGTTTAGATGAAAATCAATAACTTCATCTAGAAGCAGATTGAAAAACTAGAGTAGAGTGAAATGAGGAAATTTGATCGTGCAATTAATAAATATTAAAGAAGAACTGGCAGAATTGATTTCACTTCGCGCTTTTGTCCCCACGTTAATTTTGGTTTCAGAGAGATTCTATCAGAAACTTCATTATTCAAGCGGATAAAGGTATAAGGGAATATTCAACTCGTACCAGAAATGGAACCCGAATAATAAAACTGGAAAAAAAACGAATGGATGATCGACGTTGTGTCTCTGACTTCGGTCATTGGACTTTGTCGACAATTATTTCTCGCGATGCTGTCCTTCCATTAGTCAGACTCGCCACTTCAGCCCTTAATGGTTCGTGTATTTTACATGAGCGGAATCTCAACAAAAAGTGTTGTAACATTATGTGCTTTCAAGAGAACAGCACTTTATGAATTGATTCTCAAAAAAGAGAAAAAAAACACGCATAAGAGCATTAAATAAGATTTTAACTTAAGAATTTTTGAAGATTTTTAACAAGATTTATGTCGTTACTGGAAAAGAAAAATAGATCTATGAAAAAATGTAATTTTTATTTGTCTTCTCAATTTAAAATAAAAAAATTTCGAGGCCATGGGCTGCACGTGTCCATTAGAGAAGCGATTGCATTCTTAGAATACTGCAGTCTCAAATGAAAGTCGACTTTCTTCCTTCTATTTTACTTTATAGCCATCTGAAAGCCAAGGGGTTTTGAATTTCACCTTCTGATGGGTGGGCACTAAAAATGAAGGGAAAATTGCGAGCAGAGAAAATCCCTTCAATGCGAGAATCCTCGATACAACGTGAAAATCATCCGTTGCTTCGTTTAATGAAACGATCTCGGTTTCTTTTTCTTTTATTTTGCTCTGAAGCCGGAAGCTCGTCCATTTCCGGTGTGTCTTGGAAAAACTGTAAAGGAAATACAAAGGGAGGGCCAATAATCTTTAGAAAAAGAATAAAAGGTTGAAAGAGAAAGCATTAGTAGAGCATTAACTTTAGTAGAAAAGTATTGCTTGAGTGAAAATGGTTTTGTTGAAAATAAATTTCAAAAAATAGAAAGGAAAGTTTAATTTTTATTAATAAATGTCTTCTTCTTTTTGTTCCAGGTACGTTTAACAAATCTTGACTTTTTCCACTATTGGCTGATTGCGTACTTAATGAAGTAAGTTGAAACATTTTTATTTAACCTCGAATTGATCCTTAGTTTGATTTCTAAGGACAAGATTTCGAGTTATTTTTATAAGAATGTAAACGAATTGAGGGTCTCTATTTCAGAGAAAGTATCAAGGAAAAAATATAATAGCCTGTCGCGGTATACGTTCTTTCTCGTTATCCTTCTACTGTATCCAACCTGAAGTGGATTCTCTAAGGCGGAAGAAATCGCTCTTTATTGTTTTCGTTAGATTTAGCCCTCGCTTTCGTTCCCTTTTTAAACTCTTTCTCTCGTTTTACGATTTTCTTGAAGAAAAATAAGGGAAGTGGAGTAAGGACGAAAGAGGGGAACTAACAGGCACTGAATAATAGAGAGCTACTATCTGCGTGGATGTAGGATTTGGTTTCAATCCAAGGGGTGTCTTTCTGAAATATGGTATTAGTTCGTTTGAGAGTCATATTTCGGTTGTGAAATTTCTAATAATAAATCAGAAACAATTCAGTGGATTCAGTAATCTATTTAACATACTAATATTTTCAGTAATCGTCACTGAAAATTCCAGTTGTTTTTGACTGAAAGGAAGAAATGTAAAGATAGGAAAGTGTTATTATAATTCAATAGTAGAATAATTTCTGGACAATTAAAAGGAAAATAGCAAGATCAGATGAATTTTAGTGAGACATCCTATATAAGCACGAACGATTTGAAATTCAGAGAATCACTCCATCTCATTCCCTTTTTGTTCTCAGCTTCTTTTCTTATTGCCTGAATCTGCCCTTCGGCAGAAGAGAATCGGGAACTTCACTCTTCCACGGAAGGTTACTCTAGTCTAGAGTGTGGACGTTACCTTCCTTTTTTTAGTTTCTTTCTTCTCCTTTGCTTGATTTTTTTTCCTCTTGTTTGCCTGTGCTCGGAATGAATCCGGGAACCCGCGATCTCGCAAATAACCTTTGACTCCAATCGGCTTGACAAATAAATAAAAGTTCTTCGATTGTGTTGAGGATTAGATTAATATATTTAATTTGAATCGAGTTTGCGACCGTCGGCAATGTAAATATACTATTTACCAATGCCGTCGGATAATTATTTCCTATCAATACCGCTAATTGCGCTAGATTGATTGATAAGTGCGGCGAGGAGGGGATCTCTCCTAGGCTCCGATCTGAAAATTGCTCTCTCTCTTGTCTTGACCGTCTTCTTGTAAACGCCTTTTGGCAATTTGTTTAATATTTGTTTGGTAGAAGCTTTTCACCGTGAGTTTTGTGGGCTCTTATGCCAATTCATTATTTGATCGTCTCGAATAATTATTGCGGAATCGTCGCTAGGCGATTAGCCATTTATTTATTTATAAAATCGTGGTTCGGAGTAGTGAATTAACTGTTTGATTATAATAAACTTGTGTACATTTTTAATAGTGCCTTTATTCTTTGCAAATTCAACATTTCTCAGCAGAAGTGCTCATCAGCGCTTGGAAC